>CABFVX010001165.1:148852-185461 GCA_902151425.1 Timema shepardi | reverse complement strand
TTTTGAACATGCTTATTTAAAATACGATACAACTCTCGACTACAGCAGCCATAGGCTCATAAAAATTAAGAGGATGGACAAAGAATAGATTATTCGGAGCGTTAAAATGGGTGGAGGAAAATCCTAGGACGTGTTGTTCTGGTGCTAAAGTAATAATTTCTCGAATACAGGAACCAGTGCAAACATTAAAAGAGGTTTTCTTTTGTGAGAATGAAGAGTCACGTCGCTTTCTGAACAACATTAGAAAATATAATAGTTGTTTCCACATGACGTCGTTTAGTGCGGATAGTGTCGTTTCCATGCCAGGATTTTCACCCACTTTTATCATTCAAGGACAAGTGTACCACAAAATCTCATCACGGCTCCCTGCGCCAAATACAGACCACAATTTTTACAGATATATGTCATGGGAGATGAAACATCAGAAACTGAAGGGCGCTTTAACATTCTTCCAGGAGTTGAAAGAATTACGTTACTAAAACTACGGAGGATATTTAACGAACATAATATTTTAATTTAGGAATTTAAAACCGCCATGGGGAATATGCCCGATGAGAGCTGCAGGGTGGTTATTCACCCTGACCGTGTTCCACGCAGGCAGCACGAGAGGAGGTACAATGCTCCCAACACAAATGACGTAGCAGCCATCGTGGCGGGAAATGAACATACAACAAACAGGGACCTCGTGCTACGCGCGTGGGATAGCACGCTGTCCCGCGTTGCTGACACACACAGTTTTACGATTCCCTAGAGTACCCAAATATTTTTTGGAAAGGCCAGGAAGGAGATCACTTTGAAATATCTCAAATTAATCCTCAAACTGGCCAGAGTGTGCCAAACAAAAAGTCTCCTCTATGAATTTGTATGCATTTTAAATCATGATGCGTCGAGACGATTTTAATTTAATTCTTCGCTGCAGGCGACTGTTACATCTATTCCTGGTCGACATGTATGTGAAGATAGAAAGTGAATGCTTGAGGTACATATCATTTAATCAAAGTAAGCTACGAGTGGAAAACTACGTGCATTTGCAAGATGCTGTGAGGAATGATGCGCATGTCAATCCGAATAATTTGGGACAGATGGTGATTCTTCCATCAACATTTGTTAATAGCCCCAGATATATTCACATGTACACGCAAGACGCATTTACGTATGTCTTCAACTATGGCTGTCCAGACTTATTCATTACGTTGACGTGCAACCCCTCTTGGAAAGAGATAACTAATGAGCTTATACCTGGCCAGACAGCTACAGACCGTCATGACCTCATTGCCAGAGTGTTTAAAATAAAAGTAAAAAAATTGATACATCTGATCACGAAAGCAAGATTATTTGCCGAGTCCCAATGATTCATGTAGTCGATAGAGTGGCAGAAACGCGGCTGACCCCACGTCCATACTTTACTGTAGTTAAAAGAAAAATTACGGCCTAACCAAGTAGATCATATCATCAGTGCTGAAATTTCACACCCAGACATCGACAAAGTACTACGCAACATAGTGGTCAAACATATGATCCATGGACCATATGGTGCGCAAAAAATCTTCATCTCTGTGCATTAAGGATGGTAAATGTACAAAGAAATACCCCCAAGTGCTATTAAAGGACACGCCGACTAATTAAAATTGATACCTTCTCTACAGGCCTAGAGCAAGACAAGATGGAGGGCGCACAGACATCATCAAACGCGGCGGCAGTGACGTTTTGGTAGACAATAGCTGGATAGTGCCTTATAATCCCCTGATCTCAAAAATATTTGATGCACATGTTAATGTGGAGTTTTGAAGCTCAGTCCTGTCTAACATATATATTTGCAAATATATCAACAAAGGCAGTGATAAGGAAATTTGTTAAGTTCGGTAAGCAGGCAATGTGAACATGGATCCTAGGCATGAAGTGCAAACGTTCAGAGCTGGTCTGTAAGTAAGCAGCAACGAGGTGCTGTGGCGGATCTTGGGCTTACAATTGCATTTAATATCCCACTGTAGTCCACCTGGCAGTGCACCTGCCCAATGGCGAGCTGGTTTACTTCAATGAGCAAAATTTCGATGAAATAATCACAGGACTCTCTAGAACGACATTGACGGCATTCTTCCACCTTTGCCAAAATGATAACTTTGCAAAAACCTTGCTCTATTCTGAAGTGCCGCAATATACCTTGAATACACTGAGAAAAGAATGGAAATGCCACGTGCTAGGATCACCTACCAAGGGCTGGCCAGGTGTGAAGGCTGGCGATGCACTGGGTCGGATATATACCGTGCATGATAGCAACTATGATTACTACTGTTTGCGCATGCTGCTCAATATAATTCGGGGCCCAATTAGTTTTGAAAATTTAAATCTGTGGATGGCCAAGAGAGTTCCACGTTCAGAGAAGCTTGTGAGGCTTTTGAAAAACGACAACCAGTGGAACGTAACCATTGATGAAGCTGTGCTATGTCACTCATCAGGAAAAATTAGAGAGATGTTTGTAATATTAGTATGCACTTGCTGACACTCTAACCCTAAATAACTGAGGGATAGCTACAAAAATTCAGTTTCAGAGGATATTGCGCACAGATTACAAGAAGCAAATGATGATTTAATCATCAAAGAAGCATTTAAAATAATCGAGAATAAGATTATTTCTATGACAGGAAAAGGACTTGCAGATTTTGGTTTGCATACACCGCAGCAAGATGGAGAGATGTCTAGCGATGTAGTCAAAGAGCTCAACTACGATACCACGGCACTACAGGCTCATGTCTATGACATGATACCACTTCTACTTCCAGAGAATAAACTCATTTTGATATTATCTTGCAGCGCATACAAAGGGAAGAAGAGGGACTTTTTTCCCTCAACGCACCAGGATGTATGGGCAAAACATTTGTGCTTAATATTTGGTTGGCACAAATCCGTAAAGATAGCAAAATAGAATTGGTGGTGGCTTATTCGGGCATAGCTGCGACTTTTCTCTGCGGCGGAAGGACTGCACAGTAGGTTTTTAAATTATCACTTAATCTTGAATCCGAAGAATATCCAACTTACAATATCAGAAAGAGTAGTGGCCGTGGTGCTCTTATGCAGCAGTGCGAGTTGATCGTCTGGGATGAGTGTACGATGTCGCACAAGAAGCCGGTAGAAGCGTTAAACTTTAAACTGCAGGATATTCGTAGAAACGAGACGATGATGGTCAGAGTGGTAGTTTTGCTCGCTGGTGATTTCAGAGAGAGAGGGGTACTCAAGCAGATGAATTGAATGCGTGTCTCAAGGCATCACAACTATGGGCTGAAGTTGAAAAACTTCATCTTACTTTCAATATGAGAGTCCAGCTTTATAACGGCCAAGAATCTGGAGCATATGCCAGTAAACTGCTGCAAATCTGAGAAGGTCGCTTACAGATCAATGAAGAAGGTAACATTACTTTTACTATGGAATTTTGCAACCCAGTAACATCGGAGGAGCAGCTCATTTCTAAAGTGTTCACAATTTTACAAACCAACATGTCTAACGAAGAGTGGTTGTGTGAGAGAGCAGTAGTGTCACCAAAGAATGACTCTGAAAATAAAATTAACAAAAAAATATTATACGTAGTAATCTATGAAACAAAGATGCATACGTCGATAGATACCGTAATGGCAAGTGATGATAGTACAACCTATCCCGTTAGAGTTTTTAAACTCATTGGAATTATCAGGTGTGACGTCCTATTGTCTTGAATTGAATATCGGCGTCACCGTTTTGCTGATGCGTAATCTTGTTGGACTCAGGTTGAGCAATATTACCAGACTACGCATCATTGAGCTGGGTAGAAACGTCATAAAGGCTTCTATAATCACAGAAGGATCTAAAAAAGATGAAGTTTTGATTCCAAGGATTCCTATTATTCCCAACAACCTGCCTTGTCAATTTAAACGCCTACAGTTTCCATTGAAGATGGCTTTTTCTATTACTATCAACAAATTACAGGGACAGACTTTAAAAGTATCAGGAATCCACCTAAGCACTCCGTGTTTCTCACATGGTCGACTGTATGTCGCCTGGTCTAGAGTATCAAGTGCTCGAAACGTACATGTACTTGCCTGTAAAAAACAAATCGTACAACGTCGTCTACAGACACATTTTATAGTAATATATAAGTGAAAATGTAAATCTTACTAATATTATAAATGTAAAAGTATGCTAGTTATGATTATAATGTGATTTAAATTATGTTATTTAAGAATTTGTGGTTTAATATTTTGTAATCATATTAAACAGTAATTATTTTAACGTAGTATCATACTAATAAATAATAAATAGTATGTAATTTAAGCTATGTAGATCGCAAAAAGATTATTTCATTTATTTATTTATCTTACTAATTAAGAAGGTAAAAATTTAAAAATATTTAATCAATAATTGATAACTTTAATAATATTTATTTATTTTATTACGAAATATTTAAAAAGGAAAAATTAAAATGTTTAAGTCAAATTAGCATCATGCGGCAAATTTATTTACAGTTAGAACTGAGAAAAACGCATAGACATTTGAAAAAAATCAGTAGTTTATTAAAGAATGTATTTAAAAATTAAAAGATTTTATCAATTATTGTGGGCGCAGACACGACGGGTAAAAGATAGTATAAAATAAAACTTGCTCTCGGCGGAAACTGAACCCAATATATCTAAGCTAGTATTTAGACCACAACGCCACACATTGAATATTATTATAATGTTCCTACATCTAAGATTATTAATTTAAATCATACAAGTCTTGCAATATTCATCAACTGTTTAATTTTACATGAACATGATTTATTTTTGTACTCTGAATTTATAAGTGAGTCTTTAACTCTCTTAGAGCAAGAGTTTAGAAGTAAAAATGTGTTTAAAGATTGGCTGTGACGGGATTCTCAAATATATGAATTATTTTCCTTATTACGATCAACATGTCCAATAAATGTCAACTCTTGTTATCTCCATTCCAACTCTGGAATTTCCAATTCAGCTAATAATTTCCTATTGTTTTTACAAGTCGCAGGTCAAAACTAGTTACAAAGAGTTTTATTTCCAAGATAGCAAAAAGGCACAGTTACTGTGAATACACACGTTCACCGAACTAGGTAATACAGCTCTTTGCCAATTGTCTGGTGTGAAACACATTAGCTAAACTTGGTTGGAAAAAATTGTCTTTATGAATGCTCAGATCCTATCACATTATTTTTGTTTCTTGAAAAGTTAAACTCGTTGTCTACTCTTTCCACTCACTGGTGATTAGTTCTTGAAAGAGTAAAGTTAAATAGCACCTAAAGAGGAGAAGGCCCAAAATCATAGTTAAGAGCTTATCTGAAACTAGATGGTCATTCAGAGAAAATTGATTAAGAACATCTAACTTTCGTTATTATGAAATATATATTAATTTTAATTAAATTTTAAATTTAAATTACAACAATCAAACATTTTTCACAAGAAGAGGAACAGCCTCCATGAGGAAGAAAATGCTCCGATTGGAAATTTTATGTATGACTGTATTGATGACTAACATTATGGAAAAATGTAATAGGGTAAGTAAGATTATTAAGAAACCTAGGTTCGATGTAAAAACTTAAATTAAATTTACTTAATTACTTGAAAGACCTAAGCAGCCATATATCATAAAATTACACAAATACCTCATGTTTCGAATGTATCCTGACGGACAAGATGAAATTTCCTTCACTGTAACATCCAGCGACAGTTTCAGAATTTTAAAATTCCTGTGTGCTATTGATAAGCTCAACATGGAACTTAAGAAGAGAACTATTTCCTAGAAAGAAGTTGATAAAGTATTCTATATTCTGTGTAGGTCAATTACAATAAGTAATGATGAGCTCCAATCGATCGCCGGTTTGTTGGTAAACTAATACGATTAAGGTATACAGCCAGTTTTTGAAAGTGAAGTATGACAGTGCTCTTTTTTTCTCAATGTACTTCTGATTAAATAAGTAGTCTCTTTATACACTGGACAGGGGATTTTATGAGAATAATAAAAAAAATGAAGTAATATATGTATTGCCAAACTCAGTAATCGCTTTGCGCTGATATTTGACATCACCAATTACAAACTGTAACGGTGAAAGTCATTTTCAAAACTTTATTATGTAAAGAACCGATCTCGATCTAGCATTATACAAGGAAGATTGAAATCGTTAACTTTTATTAACTGGATCAAGATTTTACCAATGAATCACGTATCCAAATTTGATATATATTTATAATATATAGTAATCATACGTGGCTAGCTTTTCCATAGTTGCATGATATTATACTCCTCCTAATCCTGATGTATTTTTATTTTACTTTCAAAACCACATATGACCAATTTGTGGTCTTGTAGTCAAAGTGCATAACTACATAACCAGTGGACCCGGGTTCTATTCCTGGGAATTTCACATTTTATGTGAATCATTAGGTCTTTAGGACATCAAAATCTTGGCACTGTATATGACTATATATCTATTCGAAGTACTTAACATTCACTTTCTGAACAAACTGTATTTGTTAGCTCATGAGAATTTCTATGATTAAGAGTGAAATGGCCTAATTTTTATTAAAAAGTCATTTTCAAATATCTTCCAAGATTATTTTGCATACCAAAAAAATGTACATGGGACTGACGAATTTATTTCCCTGTGAAGGAAGTTATGCTACTTATTTTAATCGATTGAGAGAAATTGTTGACATCGACTGGGTTTGAACCGACGATATCTGACTAGACTTTAGATTTCAATACCCACTTGGTGTGTCATACTACCAAGCCTGTCAATCTTGTAATAGATTGGTGTGCTTCTAGAAGTATAGTTAAAGCTCAAATTTAGGCTAGATGCACTCGGGGTGGTTTTCATCATATTATTTTTGATAGCTTGATATTAATCGTAAAGCTCACACACTATTTAACTGACAATCATGGTTATGATTCGCTAGGGGTGAAAGCTAAAATTTGTTTTATCACTGTTGTCTTCCATTCTCTTTCTTTTTTAATAGAATCGCATTACCTCTTATATATCCTTTATTTCCCAATGTTGCTAGTAACCAATCGGATACTATTGTAAATGTATAAAACGTTATTATTCGACTATATCAGGGGTCTGCCACCTTTTAGAATGCCGATCGACTTACTAACCTTCATTGTATACTGCTTTAAATTTGATTTTAAACAATATTTGTTTATTCCTTTTATATTTATTCATTACAAAATAAATTCGTTCCTCTATACTTATGTCTAAGATTAAAATATAAAAGACATTTAATTTAAAATTAAACTACCAACTGTTTTTGTAAATATTATAAAATTTAACGTATTCAATAAAATAAATGGTACAACAGAATAGTATAAACATTCTATTACTGTGAATTACAACTAAGAAGATAATATTCAAAAATTTGTTACTAAATAATTCTTACTCATGAATAAATCATTTTGTTAATCAGAATCATACGCTGTGTATATAAATTTTAAACCAAATTGCTCAAATATATATATACCAAGATTAAAATATTCGAAAAAATATGATTCGTGAACTACACTAAAATCATTTGTAAACATAAAATAATATTCCTTTTTATCATGAAAAAAATTCACAAATTCCCATTTTGAATTCAATTTTCAAAGTAAATTTCCAAAATTCGAATTTTTTATAATTTGTTGGAAATGAATTATCCTTGAATCAATTTATTTTACATAATAAAGATATATTTTAATTATTATGTCAAATTGTTTCCCGGTACCAATTAAACGAAATAGTATTTTTTAAATATTATAAATTTAAAATAAATGGTACTACATTATTGCACAAATTGTCTTATCTTGTATATTTTTGCATTGAAGACGATTTTCAAAATTATGGTTCGAGCAAACTACCCTCAATTATGTTTTATTTATCAATCAAACATATAATATTTTTAATCTCAAATATCACTCTTTATAGATAAATTTTAACCCACATTGTACAAAGATTTTTAACAAAATTCAAATTTTTAAATCAAATTATGTGTGTGCTATTCTAAAACCCTATATTAATTGTAAAATAAAAACATAATCATTATTACCATATATAAATTTCACCGAGTCTAGGGGTATAAGAATTTGGTTTTTTCTATCGAGTCGAGTATTTTTAAAAGCTACTGAGTTATAGTCTATTTCAAATATAATCATTAAATTAAAATGTTTATAATAGCTTATATATTTATTCAAATTTAAAAGAATAAAAAAAATTTAAATAATACTGGTACAAACCAACTTAAAATGTAAATACTACTTTTTTTTAATGTAAGATTTAATAGATTACATTGTTTTTAAAATGTAAATGTATGTTTTAATTTAAGAAATAACTAAACATAATTTGGAAATATGAAAATCAATCTAATAAGAATACAATATAAAAAAATTAAATCGTTTTAATTCTCATTTCTTGAATACATTAAAATTACACTAACAATTTTAAAATATTAATAAAATAATGGTTTGATGAGTTAATATTTCCACAAAATTAGCCTTCCTAATTTTAACTATTATATATAAAAACGTATAAATCACAACTGGATAGAAATTTGAAATGTTTCATATTTATTTTATTACTACTTATGTTCAAACTTCATTTCTGTATGCGCGTTTGGATATGTGCAATATAGGCCTATATGAAATCTCAAATAAACTTATCTTATTACAAAATTTATATCAATATAAATTTTAATGCTTATAAATGTTGATATTCATATTTTAAATTAAAAATAAGATTGTTACAATAATATTTTTTTAGTACGTGGTATGAGATAGTAAATATTTTGTATTCAATCATTCTTAGTTTGCTAAAAAAAAAAGTACTACAATGTTTATCAACGCTAAATTAAGATGGTAAAAAATTAATGCTCTAGCTAAACAGTGACTTATATTAGTTTAAATTTGAACGAATTTATATAAAGTTTTAAATAACTTAAATTCAAAAATACTCCATTATTATTTATAAGTTTAAATATATTTTAACTGAATCTATAATTATAGAAACAAATTATGTAAAAAATAGAAAAATAATTATTATTTAAATATTTTGTGAACTATTGAACCAATTTTATTTTCATTTCCTTGTCATGGCAATATAATTTCAATAGAGGATTATTCAAAGTGGAAGAAGATATTAAATCAATGTATCGGTCAATTATAATTTTAAAAATATACAAATTCTTAACGTGAAATATGAAATTCACTTTAACAATGTCTCAAGTTATCAAATGATGTATAAACGAATATACCGATATTATATATATAAATTAACCCATAACTACTATTGCCAACCCGCCTCTGTGGCGTAGTTGGCTAACGCTTTAGTCGTGTTGAGCTGCTCGACTGCTGAGGACGGGGAGATCGGGGTTCGAATCTCGGTCGGGTGAACTGGGGGTGGTTTTTCCTAAATGGTTTTCCACTCTCCCTCCACGCAAATGCGGGTTCACTTCCTCTAATTCAACCTCCTAATTCCTAATCCATTAGAGTAATTAGTACTTAAAGCGTATAACCCGAACGGGTAGTAAGACGCGGTGCTAAATATTATTACTATTGTCAGACTAAGTTCTAAAACAGTAAGTATATCAAGAGGAAGCTTGTAAATGACGAATCTACCAAACCTCTTATTTAAATCCCAAACTTTAATCGAAATATCATATTGATGCTCAAAATCCATGTTTCACAGAGCCCTAAGAGATTCCCATGTTGAATTCAATCTTGAAAGTCGATTTCCAAAAATTAAAAAAGTTAAATATTTTTTGTAAATACATTACTTTTAAATAAATTATTTCCAGATGAATTAAGATACATTATTATAAATGTGTAAAAGTCTCCGACACAAATTTTGAATCAGATTGTTATGGCTACTTTTAAAAAAGTCAAAGTTTGACAAAAATTAGTCAATAAATAATTACTTTTAAATGATTTAAGAAAAACAATTCTACAAAACTGTTTATAATATGAACAAAGTAACAGATGTCCAATTTGAAACAAATCGATTAATTGATTTTTTGAATAATAACATTGAAAAGAGTCATCATTAAACTACCCATGACAGATTTTTTCCTAAAACTAGTATACAGGTCTATTGGTAATTATGTTATTTTCAAACACCTCCCAGATAGAAATCCATGCTAAGTTGTTACATCTATTTTAAAATAATTCAAATATTCAAACATCAGTAAATCACCCTTAACCTAAATCTACCCGTGGCTATTGTAATGAAAAAAAAAATGGAAAAAAACCTTAACAGGAAAAATATAAATATATTTTATCTGGTTCATTCAATTCAGACAGTGTCAGAGAACTTTGTGTTCTTCTTTATCTATATATTTAGTGTTTGTTGGGCGCCACCCCTAGTATCTAGGGGAAAAATAATAATCAAAAGAAAAAAAACATTTACTTCGGCTATCAACTCAGTGGCACGACGACTCTCAAACTCGGGACCACTGGGTAAACTTAAAACTAAAAAACATGAACAATTTAGATAAAAAATTGAATTTTGGAAGAAAAATTTAATTTAGGCTACAAATAAAAAAATGTATAGAATACCAATTGTTGACACTTTTGTGAATTTATTGTGGTTTCCCTATTGTCCACATCCAAATCCTACCTATGGAATTCCGGTTAGTTCTAATTCTAATTTAATAAGTTATAGCACAGTATTGTTGAAACCAAAAGAAGAAAATATATATATATATATATATATACAATCAATAAAATTAATAATTAGGCGTAAAATATAATTTTAATTACTTATTTGTATTAGCTTGTCTTTCTGGAAGTAAATAAGTTCTGATTTATATAGGAGAGAGAAAAGAAATAATTGCAATAATCGAAAGTTGAAGAATTGGTTTGACCTCAACCATGAATAATTAGTCCATATTGAAACACCATCTTCATAAATTTGTTTCACTTCAAATTCTTCCACAATTTAAATTAGCATAAATATTGTAGTTCTTACACAAGCACTTAGCTTCCCTTTTTTGCTACTTTCACCTTAATCCACCACCTTTGAATCACTATAAAATAACTTTAATTGGGAGCGCCATAGATTTGGTTCCATGTTGGACCAACCACCAGGAAGAAGCCCTCTCTACTCTTTTAAAACCCTTCCAATCTTATAAATTTAAAAATGTTCTATTCTTACTTCCAAGTCCAAAGAGGAAGCTAATATATATTTAAAAAAACTAAAATAAATTGTTGACTAAAGACAAGGGAGAAAATAAAATGAAATGTATGTTCAATATAAATATGGAAATGTAGCCAATTGAATGTGAATAATATTTTATAAAGGATTAAATGTATATTTCCTTCTGTCAAAAATTGAACAGCCCGCTTGTTTTTTCTTCCTTTCTTCTTCTATTACAAATCACGAGGTCCTCTCCTGACTTGTTTGATAGCACTACGCATGCGTTAAAACAAACATGGCCGACATTTAAAATAAATACAAGAGTCAAACACACTTCTTAAAAGGATAATTAATATGCTTAATAAAAGGTAAGTGTTCTTCCTTAAATCAAAATTCCTTATTTAAATTATTTAAAACAATGTTTTACGTTGTTCCTTCCGTCTTTTTTATTTATTTAATAGATGTAAATAGTATCATTAGTCAGGCCGGCAACCAGCTGACGAACTTGGAAGATTTCACGGGAAAATAAATTAGAAATTGTTCACAAAAGTAGAACAAACATAGGGAAATACAAGGTAGAGTGGCAAATAACATCACACAATATATTCAATGTTATTTGTCACGTACAACCTTTCAAAGACACACATTTGGAACCAAATTATTAAGGTCATTTAAAATTATTTTAATTCTATGAAAAATTAATCGTCAGTAAACTAACGATAAATAACTCTTACACCATCAAAAATACACAGTGTTAATTGCCGTGTCAAACCTTCCCAAGTTACTAAATTGGAACTAGATCTTTAGGAATTATTTTTTTTATATTTCAAGATTTAGAAAAATTGTCCACCGGTAAACTACCCATAAATGAATCATTAACACAAAACAAGTATGCAGCGTTATTTGTCATGTTAAAGACTCTCAAGATACGCATTTGATACCAAAGTGATAAAGGTAATGTCAAACAAATAAAAGCTATGCATTATAAACAAAAATGTTAATGCCATTTTCGAAACATTGTCAACTAAAATAAATTAATCATCAGTAAATTTCCATTAATTTAAGGGGCAGGGGAGGTGTTAATGCCACTAGACACAAAGTACAAATGAAAAAAAAATCTATAAAATCGATTTAAATCCATGACCATCGGCTTATGGACATACAGAAGTAATTTTAATACCACTTTTAATGTTTTGTGTTCTCATAAAACGTAGAAATTTGTCATAAAGTAGAGATCGATATTTTTATTGATCCAAATACTTTCTTTATGTGATACCTTATTTAGGGTTTAGAATAGAAGTTTTTGTTGTTTCCTTTCACCATAACGACCGAATTATCACCCTACATCACCTTATTACGCGATTATATAGTGCCTGAATACGCCACACTCTCGTAGTGAACGAGGAAGATCGGACCAACAGTAACAGCGGCAAGAAATTCCTGACCTGAGCCAATTCTTTATTAATAGGGTGTACACAAAATAAGTAAGAACACAATTTACGTAAAAACATGAAATACAGGGTCTCGTTACTGGTGGATTATCTTTACAGCAGTTGGTGGAGATTGAAACCCCGGAGAGTGAATTCCCGCAACCGCATTATCAACTCCCAAAGTCATTATCAATAAGAAATTAAGGAATTTTGAGCAAGGCATGGTACCAGTTATTATTATATTTATATTTTATTCCACCTTAACCCTCCTTAAACTAAATTTAAATTATACATCCTTCAGTAAAAGAGAAAGTTTTGCTAGTTTAAATAAACAAAAATTTTCATATCTATTTTATTTAAATGTAAATTGCTATTTTGATATAAAAATTGTAAAAAAATCACAATTATACATTCATAGAAATCTAAGAAACATTAATTATATATTTACTAAATTACCCTTTAATATAGCAAAATCAAACTAATTTAAAATAAACAAGCCACTGATTGTATTTAAAAAAATTGAAATATATATAAAGGCCCCACCAATATAAATTATTAACATGAAAGTTATTTTATTTTATTTTACCACTGCGTCTTACTATCTATACAGGTTACATGAATATGTAATAATTACGTTACTGGTTTTAGAGATTAAAAAAATTATATTTAGAAAGTGTACTCATATTTTCGTGGAGAAAAAATTGAAAATATCCATCAGTTGAACCAACGGGTGCTGAAACTCTGATCTACAGCTCATCAGTAGGCCAGTTTAATAATAGAGTTATTTAATTACCGTATTTTATTATTTAAGAATTATTTTCTATGCTTTTCTAATTACCTCAATTTCATCTATATTATATTTATTATTTGGGACAACTCTTACCAACTTATCAAAAATAAATTTACTTTCATAATAAAATGTTAATGTTTTAATAATTTAAGTTATATTTCAAATTGCTCACCCATCCAATCCCCAGTCGTTCTTTTATTTTATTTTGGCACATTAGTACTCAATTGTTTACATTATATATAGTTTAATATATACTAAATCAGAATTTTTAAAATTACTGAAAATCCGTGATTTATAAAATATAGTTGTATCTTGATATATATTGATCTCTTCAATTTCAAAGGAATCAATTTTGAAATTTCATGTACTGATGCCATTTGGATATCGGGGAAGGTAAATTTACTTAGTTCCAATTCTCTACCATTCTGGAAAGTGTTTTTATATTCTCTATGAAAATTGTCAGCCCTCTAACGCCTCTTAAAACTCGTATAGAGGTTTATCATTTTTAAAGCTAAGACTTTTTAGACCCTTGTGATTGATAATGTTAGTCCTTGTAACCGCCTGACAAATATAAATCTTCTACCACTATTGCTATAGTTAACTCTTTTAGTTTTGGAAACTTTGATATCATTAAATTTAACAAGCCTATTTTAAGAAGTATAAAATATTTAACACTTATTTGGTTATTTGGAATTATCCCTTTACTTTACTTAAAAAAATCATTTTTTACTTACTTTATACACAAGTTATTTGGAAACTTATAGCCAAACTGTATTTATACTTGTTTAAACCAAAGGTAGTGCCAAATACTTATACACTTACACCGGAAACATATGGTAATAGCCTAAAATTGTGTTCAGGGTTTCGTCGTACAGCGCTGTAATAGCAAAGCCGTCGCGTGTTCGTGTAGGCTAAAACGAGTTTCATATTAGATGGATGTGAGGCACTGCACATGTAATAATGGCAAGCACTTTATGTGATTAAGGAACGTTAATGATGACCCTCCGAACATATTCCCATTTCTAGATGGACTGGTGTGTTACTTAATATTAAATGTGGTATGTTCTGTTGCCACACTATAAAGTGTATTATTGTGTAGTGCCATTCACTTAGCGCCTAAGCAACTTGCTGTACACACATATTCGAACAGCTTTGCACTCCCGGCAATGTACGCTGAAAATTTTAACACAATTTAGTGGCATTGTCATAGTTTTCCGGATGTAAGTGTGTAGGGATTTTGTATTACTTTTGGTTCAAAAAACCATATGTGCTGTTTGGGTTATGAGTTTCTTAACAAACTATATAGAGCAGATAAGATAATATATTTGTGTGTGTAATTTGATTTTATCCATGCAATGCCAGGAAATCGCATCAAATTATCAAAGTATAAAAATTTAATTCATAGCCCCAAACTATGATGCCAGAATATCTTATGTTTTATGAACCAAATAAAATAAAATAGGCCGTCAATTAATAAAACTAATATTTATTCTGATTAATTTAATAATTATATTTTTTCTTTATAGTGATTTATAAATTAAAATTATTAAACAATTTATTAAACTGGCTTGCTACATTCATACTAGGTAAAAGTATAATATTTTTAAAAAAATTGTATATTCGTTATTTGAATAAAAATATGTTGTTTCCTAATTATATTTGAACTACAAAAGATATTTCCTCTGTGAAATAAACTATAATATTCTTATCTGCTATGCTCGTGTGACTAGATGTGCTGGTTAGATAAATAATGTAAATATAAATTGCTATGTTAAGCGATCACGTGCTGCCGTTATACAATGTTTCGTAAAAGCCACGTTTTCTATTTTTATAAGGGGTGAATTAAAAAACACGAGAATATTTTTTTAAATATAATATAATGTTAGCGTTTGTACGAATAAAAATTATATAAAGTTCAGTTTCTGAAGAGGAGCTTAGCTGGTGGTCATTTTTCATATCTGCTTAAGCTAGTAGCTCATAAATTAATAATTTAAAATATTTATACATTTAAATAGATGAAAATCATAAGTAGGCTATGTAATTGTATAAAGTCTTAGCATAGCAAATTTATGTTTTTTTTGTTTTAATCTATAGTACTTTTAATCAATTACCAATTTAACAATAATATGGAAATTAAAATAATAGTAATTTTGTTAACGTATTTTGTTTTTAATGTAGAAAATAATATTGATATTTCATATGGGCAATCTAGTCACCGTTATCATAAGTTGGATATTATTCCTTCCATCATTCAAGTTATTCTTAGAAGTGGGACAAATCCCCTGGCTGCCATCATCTTACAAGGGAACTGTCACTTTTCAATATGAAGTGTTGAAACAAGTGCAAGCAATTGAATATTTCCCAACTTTAACAATAAACATTCAACAAAACAATGCTTCGGACCTCAAAGAAATATTTCCTGATGAACTTGTGTTACTCGGTCTCATGAAGACACCAAACATAATATTTTGGCTCATAGAAAATTATGATGATAGCTTTTGGGCTTATCTGGGAATGTTAAGAGATACTTTTTTAGGTAATCCAAGGACACCGTTTATTATAATATTTGTATCACAGGATGAAAATGAAATAAACAGGTTTAAAGAAGACTGCAAAAAAACATGGGATGAGTATCGTATTTTAAATATTATATTGATTACATTTCCTACTATTTCACTACCGAATGGTAAAGATAGGCCTAAACATGAATTTCCTTCTCAAAATCTTTTCATCAATAGCATGGTTTTTTAACCAGTTTAAAAACAATGGTAATTTTGTCAAGCTATCTAAATCAAGGATGACTAAAATAAATAGTTTTACAGACAAGCTTAAAAATACAAATGGATATGAATTCAAAGTGACCAACGGGAGATCAATAAGTATTTTAAAATCGGGTAGACTAAGTGGTGAGTATAAAGCTATTCAATATTGTATAAAGAGTATGAACGGAACAATGAAAGTCATTAAACCAAAAATAAGTAATGAAATAAATTCTGGAAATATGAATTCAGTACCAGATATATTTGGAAATATGATGGCAAAATATACCAAAAATATGTTCATAACTTCAGACTTTCTTATTATAGATTGTATGAAATTGATCTTGCCCAAGGCGCAACGTGTTCCGCAATACATGAACATCATTTTGCCTTTCACCAGTGGCATTTGGTCTCTATTGTTCCTCAGTGTTCCTATAGTTGTTATGCTTTGGAAATTATTCAGAATGGATGAATCTTCTGAAATGGTATTGATTCTGGAAACTATTCGCATATTTACTACTGGGAGCACGATTATGTTAGTGAATTCTTCAAGCTATATCTATAGAGGCTTTATTATTTCTTGCTTGTTGCTAAGTTTGATAATGATGAACTCATATATGGGAGGTTTGACCAGTTACTTGACAATACCACATTACTACCCAGATATCAAAACAAGGGAACAATTAGTTAAATCTGATCTTTTGATAGCATTTCCAAAATTTGATGGTTTAGATGATCTAAACGATTTAATTGAAGAGGTGGACATTAACGATCAAGTTGTAAAAACTCTTTTAAAAAGGGGTGTGTTCGTACCTAATATAAAAGCAGCACTTGACACGGTTGCCTTCAACAGAACGGCGGGCTATGTTGACACTGATATATTGGCTAAAATGTATTCAAAACTAAACGAGTACAAGGAAGATGGTTACCCAATGATCCATATAATGGAAAATTGTCTCATCTCATTACTAATAGGTTTTCACTTCCCCTTTGTTTCACCTCTTCAAGACAGGATAAACATCAACATCAGACGTTTGGTTGAAATGGGTTTTCCAATGAAATGGATACAGGATGATGAATATGAAGTGACCTTATCTGCTATGACTATGGATAAATCTGTGGTACGTAAGTCACTTAACATGGGCCATGTGCAGACTTCCTTTTTATATCCTCCTAGTAGGTTTAACTTTAGGACTTATTTGTATGATTTGTGAAATGGTAGTCCATAAACTTTTAACATATTTACATAGGAATCGTGTAAATATAATTTAAAATTCAGCATAATATACCTTATAAAAGATTCAGAATTGACCTTAGTCCTTACCTATTTACTTATTATATAAACTTTCATAATTTGTTAATATAAATGTGTCTTAAATAATGACAAACTTGTTTATTATTGTTAAAATGTATTTTGGGTGTGCATGAACAGTAATTGTCCCTCAGTTGAACAGACGGGTGCTCAAACACTGATTTACAGCTCATCCATCAGGACAGTATAATAAGAGAGCTATTTAATAACTGTATTTTACTATTTAAGAATCATATAAGTACCGCAAATAAATTTATATTAAATTTATTATTTCGGACAAATCTTACCAACTTAGCAAATTTAAATTTTATTTTATCCTGAAATGTAAGTTTTTCAATAAATTAAAGAATATTTCAAATTGCTCACCAGCCCATCCCCAATCCACGTTTATTTTATTTTGACGGTTTGTTACTTATTTAGCTATATTATATTTATCTTATAAGATGCTATTGTTTCGAGTGAATTGTTCTGTGTGAAGTTCTTAATTCTAGTTTTATGTATGAATAAATATATATCTTCATTTTTTTATTTTTTTTTTACATTTCATTAGCTCTGTTATTCACTCAGGATAGTGTGTGAGGGTATTCTTTATTTACCTTGTTGGTAAAGAAAATTATGGTGTGGTTTTTATCCAGGTATTATCGTTAATTAGGGGAAAGCTAATTAAACTCGATTATTTCCTTATATATTTAGTAACTTTGTTATTCACTTACCGATGGTTCTCTCTGGTGGTATTACATATCTCGTTTAACCCGTTTGTGCGCGTACCTTTAGGACGTGCTAGGAATTCAGTTGTCTTCACTTTGCGTGAAACAAGCCATGATATTATTTTGTGTCTTTTATAAAATTGCAATGTTCGTAAAGTAATTGAATATCTGTTGTAATGCTAACACCAATGAAAAGATTAGAATTTATTTACTAGGGGTATAAACTTATTATTTATACGAATTTAGAGAAAGGCTCGTTTGGCTGTTGTGAAAATAGTGTTATTCATTAATTATATTTTATTTGCTTTCTTTCACTGTCAGCTGACGACAACGTACATTTACGTAACGGCTCCATGCCTTTAATTTAATGGGTTTAGAGAATTTGTGTGAGAAGGATATTAGATTATTATGATTCGTCTCATGTCTCAGCACAATTAGTTACTAAACAACGCCCTGCCAGGTTTTCTCAATGTAAAACTGTGGAATCAATTGCTCCTCTTTGGGCGTCGATTGAAAAACTACGGCTTAATTCCCTGATATAATAATGCTGTGATGATGTTTAGGTTGTCTATAGCTCCGTGATCGAGCACTTATCATCACTGTACGGAAAAGATACCGTTTAACCAGCTGTGTATAGCTTGGAGGTCGAGCACTAATTAGAACGGTATAGTTTATAAATGTAAAGAAAGAGAACTGTTGATGGCTGTTTATTCACACACGGTTTATTTAAATAACATCTGTTAATCGCTAATACAAACTACAATTAAATTCTTTATATTAATGCACACTAGTTATATTAATGTCAGTTATTTTCTACTGTGTTAGACTGATTGCCAGTGTGTGCCTTGTGCGACTTGTGCGTGGGCGTTTGGATCCCGGATGATACGCACAAACGGTTTATATATGACATACCTCTTGCATCTTTCTTTCCTCGCCAACAGTGTAAAATCTAATAGAAAGAGTCCTGGCGACAGGTGTTGTGAAGGCTATCTTATTGATATAGGGAATTGGCTTCTTCGCCAAATACTGCGGATTTGTTCTTTTAACAGGAAATATGGTATAAAAATATATTTTAAAGGTGTAATCCTTTTCACATTATTTCTGAGAAGCACATGTTTCTTCATGGACGAATCTTAAAAGGATACTCTACATATAATAATTAAAAGAAAAATTACTTTCATCCATGACTTTTTACGTAATTTATATTAATACCAAAAAAAATATTTATAACGACGAATTGTTTATTTTAGTTAGCTAATGGGACTGAACTTTAATACTTTAGGGAGGCCCACCCTCGTATAATTCATGCTGCGTAACGATTTTTCCCCCTCCTTGAAATATAAGCTTTCTCTATGGGACGGTATTTTTGAATTCATGATATTTTTCCGACATCCTTAAGTATTTTCAGTCATAACGAATGTCAGATTATCATTATTTATGACCGTTTGAAGGAATTTTTGGTAAAATTAGTGAGTAGCCTTCGTTATTTTCCTCCCCATGGATTGGTCATCCAGAGCTTAATAACAATTGGAAATAATGTTCGTGCTAAGTGATGCGTAAGGCCATTTTATAGGCCCGTACGCACATGTGTGATTCACTTCAAGAGATACGATCCAAGTCACTTAAATAAACGTTGGTCTCAAAAAAAGTAATCATGGACTGTATTCGAATAGTCCAAAGCTTTCTAGTCGTACCCTTGAGTTTAAGACTTTATGCAACCTTTATGATTTTACACTTCTCGCACTGTTCATAGCGAAGACTTCATCAAACTATTCGAACGGCAAATACCTTATCTAAAATGGCTGATAACGTAAGTCAATGCTCTAGCAGACAAAACGACAACACTAACACAGTTGCCAGTCAAACTTCGCAACCGACACCGCGAGAACAGCGTACGGCTGGTAGCCTTCGTATCCCGAATTACCAAGACCTCGATAAGACTGCATAGGTATCCTTCATGACTATTTATAACATTCCCGGGTTGCAGCAGTGGAGAAGGGCGGGTTCATGGAGCTTTTGGTAACGGTCACTCTAAATTCAAGATCGACCTAGGAGAGTTTTGACTGTTGGGCGCCACCTCTTTGGCGGTAGTGCACATGAACTATAACGAGGAATTCGTTCATTCGCAAGATGAAGAGTGGAAAATTAACACTCCCCTAGTAAGGCAGACCCAGACTGATAAGTGACCGTTCAGACAGGGATCAACTTAAGCCCTTTACTTAAACCACCAATAAATATTATATCCATAGGCTCTAATATGTTTACCATGATCGAATCTGCAAAACCTGCTAATAAACAATGTAGCCTAACGTTTATCCAAACCATTAAAATGTTTCCCTAGTGTTACTGTAATAATTCACAAAATTAAAATGACTCATAAGTTAGGAGTAGCTATAAAAATAAGGAAAATCAGAATAATTATATTGTATGATACGATTATTCCTCTGGGCAGGTGTTCTCACAGCCATTATTAACTATCCACCTTTAACCACTCTATAGATTAACCACATCGGAAGCTCTAATCATAGGTAATTAGGATGAAATTCAAAAGTAATAAACGGATAACTCAAATATTATTACACACACGAAAGTATTTCTAAACAACTTGAAAACGGTATGAGCCTTAATTGTATACACAAGTCTAATGGGCCAACCATCGTCAATGTTCATAGAGCTTTAACTTAAACTTAACACTTAAAATTACTCTAAATTAAATAAATATTCAACGTTGAGAGCCCATATTTTGTTTGAAAGGTGTTTCCATTGGCCTGAAGGCTTAACCGAAGAATAATAATAATAATAATAATAACAATACAAATAGCTAAATCAACACTATCACACATATTTCTTAATGATAATGACCATAGTTTAGTCCTAATAATTAACCATCAAGGTACTAATATAGGTTACTATATACTAAAACAATGAGCTGCGGGTGTCCACCGCGCTGAAAGAACCATATTAATGTGCACATAGGTTCAAGCTAACGCTCCCTACAGTAGACACAGGAGTCACACGGGTTCTCCGACAGTCACTATCAGTTACTACCTCGAATAGTTCCATCTAAAGTCAATCTTCATATGTCAGCATCCTTGGAGTTAAGTTTAGAGAAAAAAAATCTGATGCATCACTTATCGGTCTCGGCTAGTCTGGCGACACGCGTGACCACACGTTCCACGTGGAACCTCAGGGGTATCCAAGTTGGTATGTAACTCAGCAAAACTTCACTTGTGAGTGCCTCAGGTTACTAGACAGGGGTAGGCAACCACTGAAGAATTACCACGGAGGTGGTCCGTAGTTGGAATAACACGGGCCGGTAAATAAACCCCAGACTACCAGACACAGAGTCAGAAACCCTACAAACCCCGTGTTAAATACTAGTAATATAGTTCCAACAATACATGTAACCCTTTATAAAGGTCAATTACCAGATTTAATTAAAGCTACTAAAATTTACTATATAATAAGTTTAGAAAAAAAATATTAACATTCCAAGTATAAATTTGATATAAAATAATACTAATAAAAAAAGATTCTTGAATTTCCCACCAAAATAGTGCGGGGCACTATCCTGTTGAGAACGTTTTTAAAACCGTTAATACCTCAATAATCTAAGTATTTAGTTTTATATAAAACAACCAGACCTGACATTTAGGTAAATAGTTAAAAATAAATAACATGAAAATAAAAGATTCTGGCACAGTTATTTAGTTATCATACAGGTAGCGCTAATTAGGGGAAATCATATGTGATCAAATTAATCATCCTACATAGTAACATTGAGTGATAACGTCAAACTATGGACATCAAATATTGTTCCCCAACATTGCCCCATATAGATTAGTAAAATATCACAGTTTAGATAGAATATTATTTTCATACATAACAATTGACCCAATCAGATCAAAGGGTTTGTTATATTAAATGGTCTTACGCCAAGTAGTTTTCACTCTGCCTGACCGGGCAATTATTTCATTCTGGTCCTATTAGAACTGGTGAAATTTGTAAACATTATAAAAAGTAGAAAACTTTTAAAGTTATAACCGACAGTATATATTATAGTAATTAAATAACATTAAAAGGTCTTCCTTACCTCCTCTGCCACTAAATATTAGCACCAAATCCTCCCAACGGAGACAGAGGGTCTTCTCAGCACAAGCGTCCAACACACACACACACTTGAGAAACCGTACCACTGGACAGCGGACACAAAACTAGCCTCACTTGCCAGACCAACAGTTCATCTATCATGTTATGACGTAGGTCACAGATTATTCATAGCGCCGTTGGATTTTCTATAGCGCTCTAGTGGATGAAGTGAGCAATGTTGACCATTGTTATAAATAGTGAACATTTGAATAACACATTTAAAAAAATTGTAATAGTATACGCGTATAGTGAGTTAAAATGTCCTTTTGACTAGTATTAGAGTATTTCCATTTTTTAGACTCGTGGATTATCATTGTATGTTATTCAAACGGCTCCAGCCAACACTGTACGAGTAAACGAAGTTAATTTCCAGACACAATACCTGCGTCCTTGGTGTGACAAGCGGACTACTTCCTAAGAAATAACCAAATAATCATGTGGCCTGGTTGAAGGAAGAAAAAAACTCAGTGGAGATTACCTTCGATCCCATTAGTTCGTTGACGCGAGCCAGTTCACATAAGCTCGCTGACTCGAAAGAGTCGTTCATATGAGTCATATCGTTCATCCCATGGCTGGCTCGCTCCCAATCCCTTCACCCCTTCACCAAACCATGGTGAAAGGACTAACGAGCAATAAGTAGCTCTCACAATTCCCGTTCCGAGCGTGCAAACTGTGCTTTCTCTTTCAAATTATGAACGAATTAGGAGTTATGTGTAATTTATCCACAGCTCATTGTGTTTAACTTTTTAATATTATTACTTACGCATATTACTTATAATAATTAACCTTAGCATATATCCTTTAGTGTTCAAACCACAAAATTATGTATATTGATGTTAAGAAAAATCGTTAGTTTAATATCGTAGGCAATGCTGCAGTCTAATAACGATAGTAAGAATGTATAGTTGATTTTTTTTTTCGTAGTAACGAACAAAGAACGATAGAAGAGTCGTGAATGACAAACACTCCTGACTCTTTTCATAACGAATGAACGAGAGCGAAAAAAAAAGTCGTCAAAAACTCTCTAAGATCAGCAAAGACAGGCGGTTGGAAATAGTGCATAAGCGACGCGTTGATAGCCAAGACTAGCTAAATCAAACCGAACATTGGACGAAAACTTAAAGCGAGTTGTCAGAAATAACGATAGCGTATGATTGAAAAGAAGAGATGTAAATAAACATCAAACTAACGCACGATTTCTCCCGTAAAATGTCACATGAACACAAAGTAATTATCAGGGGGAGTGGTGCCTTATACATCCTAGCAGTAATGTTTAGGGTAATAGGCCTATTTAATTTAATTGATTTAAGTTATTAATTTAAGTGTACAGCTGAAATGCATACGTTTATTTTGATCCAGTAATAATATAAATGTGTATTAAAAAATGTTGGCCTATTGGTCAATGTATTAGACGCGTGATGTAGAGTGTAATGGCGGCGTAAATGAGCCACTCACTAAGCGATAGTTGTTCGTTCACAGCTCTCGTTCAAGAGTCGTTCAATTTGAATGACTCGCTCACGAACGACTCATCAATACGTAAGGGGTGACCTGGTGGTCTAGGGGTAAGGTGACAGACTTCTATGCTGGCGGCCGGGGTTCGATCCCCGGTCCCGGCAAAGATTTATCTGATAACCAATCCCTTCCTTCACCTCTGACAAGACATCTTGTTAATGTGAGGAATGCCAGGCCTCCACCGTGGTTCGGATTCCACGTTAAACTGTAGGTCCTCCATTTCATCTCACAATCACCCTACCATTACACATTAGCGTAAGTGCGTATAACCCGAACGGGTAGTAAGACGCGGTGCTAATAATAATAACACTACGTAAGAACGTGAGGTCTCCTTAATCCTCATTCACTGGGGCACTAACACCGGTGAAATGGTGTGCCGATGGCTGTTCAATTTTACAGTTTTAAATAGAATATTTCTCACTTTAGTTCACACGTCAAGCAATCACCGTTATCTTTTCCAGTCCCCACACCAGGAATCAACCAACCCCCCAAAAAAACCTTTATGGTTCAACACACTTCCCGACACTATTAACAACAACAACAACAACAAAATCCCTAACACCCTTGGTTTCTATCCTTAAATATTTAATAAAACAAAGATTGTACATTTTTAATAGATAAGGCATTTAACACAAACTAGATCCAAACCCACATGTTACAACAATTAACTCTATAAACACCTCCTTTTACTTTACTCTTTGATTTACACAATAGGTCTATAAAATTATTCTTTTTTGGTGGTGGAGAGAAGTATCTGAGATAAATTTGATTGGAGGGATGGGCTGGGCTGGGGCGTGGAGAGGGTTTGGCAAGGGTAAGGCTTAAGATGTGGGGTTTGATAGGGTAATTTATTGTTATTGGTCACGAATTTGGCAACCGGTTGTATTGTTCCGTCTTATTAATCTATTTTCTCATTTGCAAGATTGTGTAAGTTTTTCAATGTGTGTGATGGCATTTCAAAATTTCCTAGTGACTGGAAGAATGCTGTCATTGTTCTTTTGCATAAAGGCAAAGGCAGTAAGAGTGAACGCAAGAGTTATAGGGCAATTAGTTTGTTGAATATTCCAGGCAAAGTTTTTGGAAGAGTTTTAATTAAGAGATTGCGTGAAAAAACTACAGGCAATACTTAGGCTGTTCAATGTGATTTCATGCCAGATAGAGGTCGCATGACTTTGACACAAGTGAGTGAGAAATGTGTGGCAATAATAAAGAAAGTTTATTGTGCATTCGTTGATCTGGATAAAGCGTACTATCGGGTTAATAGAAGTATGTTATGGAAGGTTCTTGGAGAATACGGTGTGTATGCATGGTTAGTAAATGCAATTATGGTGCTATATGATAGAAATAAAGCGTGGGCTACGGTTGATGGATCTTTGAGCGAATGGTTTGGCATTGAACGAGGAGTTAGACAAGGATGTGTTATGTTCCTATGATTGTTTAATGTTTTCATGAATATGTGTATGGGGGATGCTTGTGAGGACGCGATTGATGTACAAATGAACAATGTTAATATGAAATTGCTGTTATATGTAGATAATACCGTAATAATACCTGAGAATGAATGTGACTTGAAGAATGCATGAAATTGTTTGGATGTGGTGACAGACAGAATGTATTATCGTATAAATGTTTCCAAAACTAAAGTTGTGATTTTGATAAGGATGGATCAGGAAATAATAATAATAATATTTAGCCCCACGTCTTACTACCCGTTTGGGTTATACGATCTAAGTACTAATTACTCTAATGAACTAGGAATTTGGAAGGTTGAATTAGAGGAAGTGAACCCGCATTTGCGTGGAGGGAGAGTAGAAAACCATTTAGGAAAACCTCCCCCAGTTCACCCGACCGAGATTCGAACCTCGATCCCCCCGTCCTCAGCAGTCGAGCTCAACACGATTAGCTCGTTAGCTAACTACGCCACCGAGGCGGGTTTCAGTTTGCAAAAATATATCTAAGCTTTAAAAAATTTATACAATCTTCATATCACTTAAAAAAGTTCGCACCACCAAACAAGAAACATTATGATCGTAAATTTTTCGTTATTAAATAACAGATGGTAGCACATCAAAGGGAACTTTTAAGGATTTATCCAAAAGGTAACAAAAACTGTTTGGTTTTAAATACAAACTTTCCCAATAGTAATAATAATAATAATAATAATAATATATTAATTTATTGTAACCAGATAAACACAAATTTGATAAAGGGTTAGTTAGTTTTTTAACATGTCTGAAAATGTCAGTTTCCTAGGTTTTATGAACTTCAACTTATATAATATATTTTTTCTTATAGCTCGGAAAATATTTGATTCATAAAAAAAAATTCAAATTTGATAATTTTATTTTTAATAGTACTTCAACTGTACATTTGAAGGTTATTTCATCTCTCAAATAGTTGTGGATATTTTATCAAAATTATAAATTTCTTCTAATTTAAAGGGAAAATGATAGTACCATTTGTTTGGTATATTAAAAAGTAGTGACATAATACGAATTTTGATCAAAATTGTTAGAGCGGAATTTGAGAAAATTTGATTTTATCTCTTCTCGTCCTTCAAACTACCCTAAACTACCCTAAAAATATCGAAAATCTAACTCCATTAGGTTTTGTCCCATGGTATTTACTATAAGTGTGCAATGTTTCACCCTCGAAGGTCACATAGTGGCTTCTAAAGGTTGCGGAAAGACAAACACACAGACATTAGCAAATTAATATTTAATGAGATAAGATCTAAATAAACTATGGCAAAATAAGATATATATTAAATAGTTTTTCTTAAATTTCTTGGCCCTGTCGAGTGCAAGTTTAAAACCTATTTTGTGCGATGGTGGGCGGGAGGGTGAAAGGCATGGCGTGGCTTCACCACCAACCAAAGTATCCTTCCGTACCAACAAGGACAGATTGATCAAGTAGACAGTAGATGGCGCTAGATACCGGACAGGTCTTGCGGACAAATAATACGTTTGGAAATATTTGTTTTCTTGAGAATAGGTGAAATTTTTATGTTAATACTTTCAACACTCCTTCTATAATGTATTGAAGTTTATTAATTGTTTCATTTTCTTATTTTTTTCGTTATGAAACCGGCAGTTTTATATTGAAAAATGTCAATTTAATCGAGATATGATCACTGTTAAAATTATAAAGGAGGTGTGTATACAAAAAAAATTGGTGTGTGTACTTATGTACGCGCGTGAGAAGTTATACTTCTTTGGCATCATTAAATAATAATTTAATAATATTTAGTATTAATTATGTTAAATAATAATATTTTAATTTATATCAATAAATAATACATACGGATAGTTAACCTCAATTATATTGGAGCACTTGAAAAAGTCTATAAGCACAATTTTTTTCACTAATATTTACGAATAGTAAATAATATTAATCAAAATATTCAATTTAAATCACTACTGAATATAATTTATTAGCACATATATAATTCGCACTTGTATGAAACTAAAACACGTGTTGTGAATGTAGAAACTCGAAAGATGTGGATAAATATTATATGAAAACAGTTATCAGAGGCGACGAGCGTACCAACATGCGCGACATAATTTATTAGCACATATATGATTCGCACTTGTATGAAACTAAAACACGTGTTGTGAATGTAGAAACTAGAAACATGTGGATAAATATTATATATATGAAAACAGTAATCAGAGGNAGATAGATAGATAGATAGATAGATAGATAGATAGATAGATAGATAGATAGATAGATAGATAGATAGATAGATAGATAGATAGATAGATAGATAGATAGATAGATAGATAGATAGATAGATAGATAGATAGATAGATAGATAGATAGATAGATAGATAGATAGATAGATAGATAGATAGATAGATAGATAGATAGATAGATAGATAGATAGATAGATAGATAGATAGATAGATAGATAGATAGATAGATAGATAGATAGATAGATAGATAGATAGATAGATATTTATATATGAAAATAGTGATCAGAGGCGACGAGCGTACCAATATGCGCGACTAACAGAAGTTATATTTCTATTTTGTTGGTAGATTTTTTTTTCGAGACTTAGTGAGCTGTTTAGCTTCAACTTGTTACTTTTGTGTTACAGTGATGCGCGCGCGCATCTTAAAATTTCACTCTCATCATTTTTTCATAACGCGCCTAAAGAAGTATAGCTTCAAAAAGTATAGCTAAATCAACATGCTTCTATTCTTGAATAAACCATTTCCGAAAAGAAAATTGCAAAACAATAAAAATTCTTGAGAAAGCCGTTCGTTCCCATGGCTCTGCATTTCCACGCCAAATTAAAAGGGCCAATCACCTTAAATAGTTGTAAATGATTAAACTTAGAAGCAAAATAATTCTTGTATATTGTTCCACGTCATATATAGAAGTGTTATTTACTAAAATCAAAGTTCAGCTCAATAAGAATCTGTGTGTATACCAAGTTAAATATAAATTAATTAAGTGTATCAGAATCTAAAATACCAGGATGAAGAATGAGAATTGGAGAACGTACAATTATGATATATGTTGGAGAGAAATGGTTACCATTTTGCTCACCCCTGAACTAAAATATTTACATGCACACCAAATGTTAAAATTATGTATTATATTAATGTCTAAAGAGATCTGGTAACATTAGTTTTGTCTTCCATATGTGGCGTGAACTCGCCTTGAAGTTGAAGTAAAATCACCATGTAAGTTACAAGACTGCTGAAGATCTACAACAAGACAAACTGAATTAACAAACTAATTAATTATTTTACAAATAAAATTAATGTTTAAATATAAACATTGAGATTACCACCTTACTTGTGAGGCAAAAGTTTTTCGTGAATTTATTTATTAGCGTATAGCCCGAACGTATATTAGGACGTTTTGCTTAAAAAAAATAATATAAAGTAAAATAAATTAATTCGTGCTTCTCACAGATTTGTAACAACAAATTTTACAAATATATTAATGATATAAGTTATAAGTAATGTGGTTAAGGGGATTGATTAATAAAATAATATTTAAGTAATCAATTGCTGAAAATTGTAAATGGAAGAGAAAAAGGCGGGGAGCCCAAAACTGTGAAACTAAACACAATTTTATAGTGTAAATGAAGAGGGGAAGGGGTGAAATACCCAAAGAGTTCGGTCAAAGTTCAAACTTTGGCTGGTATTGAGAGGCTGACGCCTTAAGACCCGACCCACCAGAGCGAGTGAAAGAACTATGCATTAACATTCTAGCCAATTCATGTTAAATAACAATATAAATAAAGGCCCATTGTAATAATTATTGAAAGCGTTGAGTAAAATATTACAATTGATGGTTAAAATTGTCCTTAAAGCCAACATATAATAATAATAATAATAATAATTACAAAATATTTGGTGATTTTTAATTGTTCTAAGACAAATGTTTACTTATCGATTTAATTTTGATTTTTAAAAGGTAAAATTTCCGGTATATTTTTTTAAAATCATTACCATTTATTTCATTCTATTTTCTACTCTTATTTATATTGAACTTAATAGGTCCTACTTTGTTTTAGTGCTTTATGTCTCTATAAATATGAACAATTGAAGAATTAGAAGAAGTAATTGTTTATTTTGGTCAAAATCTCTTTATATAACGGAACGTTTTAAAACACAATCACTACAAACCAACCGATTGTTCTGATTCCCTTTAACTAAAACTAGATGAATTATAATATGAAGCATTTTAATTCACTCAATCTAAGTACTCATCCACACTATTGTTGACACCGTTTAAGGTATCAATAAATCAATAGAGTCAGGAAGGTCGTGGTTCGAAACCTGTTTGGGATTACTGGGGGTAGTTTTACTATGTGTAATGTTTCGCTACGGTTTTCTTATACACTTTAGATAAACATATAGTTGATCTCGGTGATTTAAGAATAAAGTGTTCGCCTCAGGACACAATGATCGTTGGTTTAAACTCAACCAGGACCGACGGATTTTTCTTGAGCTATAAAAATCCCAAGACACATATTACCTCAAAGGAAAAGTAAAACCATTGTTCCCAAGTCGATTATGGCATGTAAAATATATCTGGAAGGCAAGTGAAAATAGCTTTCCTGGCAAAATTGGTAGGCCCATTCACCCTCACTCGTATAAAATTCTAATGTGCTGATATAATCAGGTAATTCAGAAAGTGCACGTTAAATATCTCAAATGAATAAATAATAACTAAATATTTAAGCATTATTCTGGTTGTTTAGATAACTAATTCTCATACCGAGTTGTATTTCTAGCTGAAGTTGCTATTGGTCAAAACCATGAATTGAAATAGATATTTTAGTGTTTATCACTAAAAAAGAATTGATACAAAACCAATAACATTTCAAAACGACAACACTTAAAATGTAATTTATAATATAGTATATTTAAATTGTAACTTTATTTAGAATGTATATACATGCCGATGTTAATAAGCTCCTGTTTAACATCACGTAGCCCCCAAGGTTGATTGCAGATGGGCCCGTCAAAGTTATCTGGATGAACTCCAATATCTAGGTCAGTCAAAAGAATATGATAGTTCTAATGAAAAGTAATTAATGAGTTTCGGTTTTATGTTTTTGGGACAATGTTCAAGATGAACATATTAAGTTGAAGTGGTTTAACATATTACTAAATTTATAAACCATTATTGATCTAACATCAATATAAATCAAGGTATGGTGTATTTAATTTAATTTTATTGCACTCTTAGTATGATCTATACCAGAATGTATTGATACATTTTAATTAAACAAAATTTGGTAAAACCAAAAAAGATGGCCACACAGATATAGGTATCAGTTTAGTCTTGTTTGGTTTTTAAGTGACAATTAAAATAGTGAGTGAATAACAACCGGTGTACTCAGGTGAATATTTACTTTCTCTCGACACATCGGAGAGAAAGTATTGTGATTGTAAAAAAATCGAGCTTTGAACTTTTTATAAATCTTGACGTTTCGTGACCCCCTGACACCAAAGAAGTAGCTTTTGCAAGGTATAAGCCCGCCAGTGTATTATACGTATAATTTAAATTGTATTTAAATATTAGTTAATCATTACCAAATATTAATTCACTGGAATTGTCTATAAAAAAAACCACAGATATTTGGATATGTTTTGATATTATTATTTAAGGTATAGCAATTAATAATAAATACACACCTGTATTTTCAAGTGAATATTCTTTAGATGCCCATGTTGTGTTAGTAGTATTTTCTGGCAGTATGTATTCACCTATGGAATGTAAGGTCTTATTACAAATAAACTAAATTATCATTCATTTAAAAGTAACCTATTTATTTTCATTCCAAAAAATTAGATATTCCATTGTAATAAATTAATAACAGGTAGTCGTAATTATACTATTTAAGACAACACACAGTTATATTTGAGTATATGAATTAACTAAGAGCAAGCCGATGGATTTTAAAATACAGTATATATTCTACACATCAAAATTATAATAATAATGTAATTAACAGAATTGACATGTTTTGTGACATAATCTGTATCAAGGATGTATATTGGTTATGTTGGTCAATCTGGACCTAACGGACTAGAGTAGTCATGGCATGAAGTGGTGGATCACATGTTTTGGTCTAGGACTTTATACTTTGCCAGTATATATTTTAACCCGCCTCGGTGGCGTAGTTGGCAAACGCGCTTGTCGTGTTAAGCTCAACTGCTTAGGACGGGGAGATTGAGGTTCGAATCTCGGTCGGATGAACTGGGGGTGGTTTTTCCTAAATGGTTTTACACTCTCCCTCCATGCAAATGTGAGTTCACTTCCTCTAATTCAACCTTCCCAATTCCTAATCCATTAGCGTAATTAGTACTTAAAGCGTATAAACCGAACGGGTAGTAAGGCGCGGTGCTAAATATTATTATTATCATAATTTGCCCTAGTTGGCGTTAGAATGTACGTGAGCTATGTGGTTAGTGCACAAGACTAAATATGTGTATGTGTATGACCATAACAGTTTGGCAAAGAGGTGATTGATACGTTAACCCATAATATAGGTCAAGCCACCGAAGGGTGCATAATGGCAGCGTTTTTGTCAAGTTTTACGGAATTCAATACTATCCAAAACCACACGTGAACGAACTAATCAAAGAGGTTGGAACACTTTTTCATTGCTAAAGATATCGTCGACGATAGGGAAAAACTGTCAATATTGTTTTGTGTGATCATGGGTAAAACATTTTATCACTTAACTGCGATAGTGGTGCCAGAGGATCTAGATACTAAATCATTTGGTGGTTTAGTCAGTGTTTTAAACGGCCATTTTGCGCCAAAACACAATGAAATTGCACAAATCAGTATCAGTGATCTGGCAAGTCTATTGTGGAATATGTTTCAATTTTGAGAAAGCTGGCCAATAGTTGTAGCTTTGGAACATTTACAAATCAGATTCTGCGTGATTGTTTAATGCAGGGTGTCGCGGATGAGACAATGCAGAGAAAAATACTTTCAAAAAACGAAATTAAACTATATCAGGTAATTGCCATGGCAGTAAGTAGCGAATCAGCGGCCCAACATCAACGCATGATGCACCCAACTTCTGCAACACCGGTTGAGTACCGAGACTAAGAAGCAGCAATTCCCAGCTCTTCAAGTTAATAAAAGAGGAGAATATGTAGGACCTCCGGTTTCATTAATAATGGATCCCTAAGTTCAACCTCAGTATCTACGGAGCCGTCCAATACCACTGGCAGGCAGACAATGTTAATCGAGAGATTGGTTAGTTGATGAAGGGATTTACAAACCAGTATAATTTTCAAATTGGGCTGCACCCCTCGTGAGTGTGCCAAAGCGATATGGATCTCTGCGGTCGTGCGAGGACTACCAGAGTACAGTTAATAAAGCATTATGCCCTGACCAATACCCTTTACCAACTGCAATTAAAGTTTTTACCTGCCTAACAGGTGTAACCATATTTTCTAGGCTTAATCTCACATAGGCACAAGTTTAAAGTGGATGAAGAATCTTCTAAAATATTTACGGTTAGTAGGCCTAAGGGCTTGATGCAGGTGACAAGAATGTTTTTTTTAATTAGTGCAACACTGAGGATTTTCCAGAGGGTTATTGAAGTTCTATTAGCAGGTCTACCCGGAACAGCGGCACTCCTGGATGACATACTTATATCGGGAAAAGATAGTTATGGCAGAAAGTGATGGACCACATGCTTCGTAAGGTCCAGGACTTTATTTACCCTTAGTCCAGGTTTACGTTAGAACGGGCGCGAGCTATGTGGTTAGTGCACAAGACTAAATATGTGTATGTGTAAGGACATAAAACTTTTAAACAATCTTTCAAATGTATCTGCTAAAATGTTTAAAATGCCTATAGCCGACGTTTGCATCCCTTTTAATGCAAGAATTTTTCGTACCACAAAATATTGATTAAGATAGTATTAATGAAATATCAAAAGATATATTTATCTAAAGGGTTATTTTATAAGTAGGTTTAACCCCGAGCAAACTTCCGATTATATAAAATTACATTTAAAATGTGTGATTTTTTTTTATTTAAAATTTAGCTACTAAAATTGAGAACGCTAATATAAATATTTTATTACACTAAATATATAACAGTAAGTGTATGATATGTCAAGTTTAATATGTTATGTTACTAAATGGGGAAACCTACTAGATCATCTATCTAACTTTCCCTAAACAAATGCAGTATGCAATGATTTTAGTTACAACAAAATATTATCAGTTATATGGGAATTGTTTTAGAGGTTTTGAGCCGTCATAGCGTCCATGTAACTAACAAAAAACCCATCATTACATCTAATATTCTTACCTTTTGAGCAGCTTTGTGTGCTCCATTGATGAATAGAAACAGGAATACTCCCACCACGATTCCGAACACTAGCATAAGTAAGGCCATCATATCAACCACGGGTCGTGTGAGAGCGTTGTACAGGTACAGAACCAGTCTCAGGTAGCTCTGAAAGTTACCTAGGATGTAGTTAAAGGAAAGAAAATTTCCAGTATCCTTCAGGAGTTCACCAAGCTCAACCCAAAGACAAGGATAGTTTGGGATTTGGGTACCACATGGTACAATAAGCGCCATTTCGTAGCTATTCATCAACTCCTCTGCGGACAGACCTAAAGACGAACATAAGCAACACCATAATAAAATGTCCATTAAACCAAGTAAACAATTAAAGTACAAAAAAGGAAAGTAGCGGTAACTTTCCCCCGGCCAGGGCCAAGCGCACAAGACAGAGATAGCCGCTATTAAGCTCATCCTTCGAATTACCCTTCGACGAGTCAAGGATATTAGTTTCCTTCCAGTGACAAGAAAGAAGGAGAACTCAAATCTTCGCCACTTGAGGAAATACGAACGTATGTCCTCGGAGAAGTACCAATATCTAAGAGGTATTAGAGAGGCTGTGAAATTGTCGAAGACGAAGCTGTAGCGGGTGACGATGCTTTGGAACATGGTCGTGTCATCTTGGATCTCAAACGCATCGTCAACATCTTTCATTCGCCAAAAGAATATGAAAATTGTGTTTGTCAGGACTATGAAGTATACCAGCACAGAATAAATAGGGATTAAAACCAGTGGTGTGGACCAAACCACAGTTTTGAATTGGAAATCAATAATGGGCATAGGAAGGCAGCCCATAAATTGATACAGAGAGAATAATGGTTTCAAAGATTTAAACAAAGATTTGCCTATTTCTTCTTTGTTGTTTGTGTAATGAGAGTCCAGATCTTTGTGTCTTGACATTTCTTATATTAAAACAACTCTGTTTACAACTATAAAAAATTATAGTGTTGTACAAGATATTCCACATGCCAACCTAGTACTGTTGCGTAAAAATAGTGCAAATCAGGTCTTTTTATATCACAAATGTGAATCAGTATATTTTGTAAATAATAAATATATCATCTAAAATATTTTGGAGGGGGATAAAAATAGTATTTTTATTTGTTGGTTTATTCTTATTTAAATTTTTCTATAGCCCAATTTGTCATAGCCATATGTAGAGGAATAGATCTGTTAGAAAAATAAACCTTTTAGGGTGTCATTAAAGAAAATACGTTATTTTTTTCTCCTTTCGAAAATATGATTGGTTGTCGTGTTATAAAGGAAATTGTTAAGGCTTGCAATTTAAACGCAAAGTATTTTCATTTTGTGCGGAATAATCATATGTTCAAAATATTTTATTTAACTGCTTGGAAAACCGTTTAGGGATAATTTTCTGAATAACAACTATATATAACAGTTGGTGTAGTAAACTGGTATATTTATATTGAACTTAAAGACAAACTTTTTTTTATAAAAAGTAATCTAATGATTATGAATATATGAGATCAATTGAATTGACACATTATACATTTAGTTTCATAAACATTTTAATGAAATGAAAATAAAACAATTAAAAATATTATTTGGAAACTGAAATGTAAATCAAAATATAAATATTATGTTGTTTTAAAAATTATACAAATTTACTAAATATAAAATAGATATTTTGCGATGTATTTAATACACTAGCTTTGTTTGTATAGCAACAAAGAGTAACAAGTTTACCAAATAAAAAATAAACTATAATCATATAATAAAAACTAATATATTCAACCAATAAATATGAATAAACAAAGTATTAACAAACAACGAACATGAATATGTCTGAATAACGAACACAGCTATATTCAAGCAATCAACACACATTATGCATTATGCGAGTATTGAGACATTGTTCACGAATTGAATAAAACAATATTAATTCTAAGTAATAAGCACAAATATATATTCATGAAACTCATACCGCGGGTCTTACTGTGGATACACATGTTCACCGAAAAACTAGCGCAGAACAGAAAAGTGGTCACGTGACGAGCTCTATGCCAATAATAATATTTCCGCTTTATGGTCGCAAGCTGTTCCGCTAAAATTCAACTCATATATATATATATATATATACACTAATCTGCTCTGCCTGATATGTTCGGCACAGGAGAACTAATAAAGTCTCAGAAACAACCATCTCAAATCAGTGCGCATGCACATTTGACAACGTATGCGCTGTACAGCTAAACAAGCATATAGCTTCGTTAGACTTTGTGAAGAGATTTGAAATAACCCGTCAAGGCGATTGACCCTTTTGATTTGGCGTGGGAATGCAAAGCTGCGGGAACAAACGGTTATCTTGAAGAATATTTTTTGTTTTGAAATTTTCTTTTCGAAAATGGGTAGTTCAAAAATAGAAGCATGTTGATTAAGTTATACGTTTTGTGTACACACAGCTCCTCTGTAATTTTAACAGCGATCAAATATCGATAAAACTGACATTTTTCAAGAGAATACTGCCAGCTTAATTACAAAAAAAATAAGAAAATGTAACCATTAATAAACATCGATACGTTATCTTAGAAGAGGTGTTGAAAATATTAACATAAAAATTTCACTCATTCTTGATAAAACTGAACCGTTACGCCTAATTAGGCGTGTTCAAATACAAAAAAATATATAATACGCTAAAAGAAAAATTTAGAGTGTGCTGTGTAAGTAAAAAAAGGCAAAGTAAAACTGGGCAAAACCTAACTGGAGCCCAGCACACGCAATAAGAACTATTGCGGGACTCGTCCCTGCGGTCACCCTCAAATTCAATAATACATGTCATTAACTAGAAACGTGACTACTCCTCTGCTTAGAATATTAGATAACATAATTAAGTTGAAGTAACCTACCTAAGGATGAGTATATAAAAAGGTAAAATACAAACATAATAGTCTAGAGAACATTTATTTAGATTCAACAAGATATGGATAACAATTTATTTA
>CABFVX010001165.1:44526-145458 GCA_902151425.1 Timema shepardi | reverse complement strand
GTGTGTGTGTGTGTGTGTGTGTGTGTGTGTGTGTGTGTGTGTGTGTGTGTGTGTGAGAGAGAGAGAGAGAGAAATACGTTCCTAGCTACTAGGCATCCATGAAGATATATTTCCAAATGTGATGTAATTTGTTATTAGTAAGACCTTAGTTTGGCAATCTAGCTTCCAATAATTTCATCATTTTTAAAGATAAAGAAAATCACATCAGTATGATTATAAAAGGAAAATCTATAAAGCCCGGTACAGTGTACGTGACTTAGAAGATTGTGTTTCCAAGGTCATTTTAGTTGATATCACGACAAGTTTAGCTCATCATGAATTAATAATGCTTTGTATTCACACTGCACGGTACATGAGCATATGGGGAAAATATGAGAAGGTATTAAAAGATATTATCTGTAGTCTAACATGAAAGTCATTCCATTATTTGTTTATAAATATATAATATAACCTATAACAGATGATGTTATCTAGAGCTAGACGTACGTATAGTCTACTATACTCAGAAATGAGAGACCCGAGATCAATATCGGTCAGCAACATGAGGAGAATTTATATTCATACTTTGAATTATTCTCGTATTTAAACACGGCTGACACCCTCTCACTTTAGATTATTTATTCAAAACGCTAATAGACATTTTGCGAGTTTAGAAACGTTAGGCTGCTACCAATGAACCTGAATTGTTGGTCTAGTGTCCACCAATGGTACTGAATAAATTAACCTTTATACCACCATTTCAGAAAATTCGGTGTATTGATGCACTGACACCTTAAACAATTTGGCCCCAATTGTAGACTAGGAAAATATTTGGTACACCTATCTTTATAATTGATGTGTAATGCATGTGAGTTTGAATTCCAGGCGAATATGTTAATATGTAGTTGCAACGTAGGATAAACTTTTTAAATATTTTACTGAAGGAAAAAAAATTCTACTAACGAAAGGAGACCAGGCTTAAAATGAAGACCTTATAATAACTCATTCAACCATCCCGGAAATTTTGCCATTTATGTCTTTATATATTACTTGTATACAACTTTCTTGTTCACAAAAAACTTATCAAAACTCCTTTAAAACCTTCATCTTTTGATGAAAAGAAATACTTTGAAATACAATATGTATTTATTTACCTAAGACGGTCCTTGACTATGTAAATAAAGTATATTTACTAAATTCAGAACTCATCCAAGAGATGAATAATTACAAACTATTTTTACGGCCTTGAATCAAACCAAGGCTCTCATTCATACTTTCTATCCACTCAGCGATGAGGATAATCAGAGAGGAGTCACAACTATGGCTGAAAGGTCAGTTCCCGCCCGCAATTTGTACCGAACGTCATGTCTTACTGCCCGTTCGGGTTATACGCTTATGTACTAATTACGCAAATGTTGTTAATGATGAGAGAGACTATATTTAGAGGAAGTGTATTTGGATTTACGTGGAGGGAGAGTAGAATGCTATTTTGAAAAAAAACTGTTACACCTAGCCGAGATTCGAGCCTCGATCTTCCCCGTCATCGGCAGTCTAGTCTAAAGCGAGGATGACGCCTTAGACGATGCGGCTACCGTAGGGGTTATGAGTAAGTTTATTACATCACATAGTCATAAAATAATAAGATCATACCAAGCACTCAAAAACAAACCTAGTATGTATCAGTTTGTGTAAAGACAGTATACCTAAAGAGGGAATAGTGCTCTCTCTATCTGACGACAATCCAAAATCACTTTATGTACGTTTTAAATTATTTAGCGAAGTGGTAAAGCTTAAATAATTCTCTAACGTGTAGTTAGATTTGATAAATTTAAAAGCCACAAACATTTCATTTTAAATTGCATAAATTCTTTTTTATGCAACATTTCGGATATGTGGGTTTACACCAGCGGTTGTCAAAATTGTTTTGTATTGTACCCCTCGGCCACGACTAAAAGTTTAATGTGTCCCTCAAGAAAAAAAATTACAAATGACAGGCTTTAAAAAATATGACCACATGGTAAATTACTAATCTATTTAATTTATTGGGAGAAAATGTATGTAGTCAAAATATTTCAAATGTGACAAAGCTATTTAGAGAGAATCCCACTGTTATAGCCTTAACGTTATCTCTTATTAAGAATTGTTATGGTCAGTTAAAAAACATAATTTGGCTGTAAAAAGTCCGTAGAAAAGTTTTATACATTTTCTTCACAAATTTGTTCAAAAATAAAGTGCAAATGAAACCTAAACAAAATATTTTCAAATCAAATTTTTTAATTGTAATTCTGGAGCTGATTTGCAGTGGCTTCATGGCTTGGCACAACATTTTGATGTCCGGTTGTCCAGTTGAAACTTTAAAGTGAAGGTCTGGCTTCAAATTAGCCTATTGTTGTTCTTAATTTTTAGGTACACCATGGATGAAAAACCACTTTCACAGAGATATGTTGTTGAGAATGGCATCATAAACTGCAAATGTAGGTGTCAAGTAGAGAGTTGAAAACTCTCAGAATTTGGTATCTAGGTGAGAGAAAATAGGGGAAAAGAGGGGTGGAAATAACAAGCAGAACCATATAACGGTAACTGCCAACAATTAGGGTTTTCCATAAGTCCCTTGTTATTTTGCCAATTTTCCCTTGAGGGCTGCTCGTGTACACCATGAAAGATGCTCGCGTATATCAGTCTTAGAACCGCTGGTTTTTACCATATATGAAGGAAAATCAACGCCAAAAGTTAACCATACTCATAGGATCCTTCTATAGTTTTAAGAAGGTGGGAAGAGAGGAAGAAAAAAAGGGTTCAACTACTATATATTTTAAAAAAAAAAGTTTCTTATCTCATCGCTAGAAATCACTAATACAGTGGTGCTATGAAGGAGCTAGAGGTGATAGGAGTCTTATATTCAACTTTCCTTGAGAGTCGACTGTTGGTCTAGAGGGAGGGAACAATATAAAAAGAGACGTTTAATGAACTGTCAGTGAAGCATTTACTTGGAATATAAAACATTATCATTGTGGATAGATATTTGTTATCAATTAAAAAACCGTCAGTTGTATTCGCTATTTTGACTGACCCTTGGTGTGTACAATATATATAGTCCACGCATTTACTAGAATAGCGATACTAGCGGATTGGAGAGATATTCGTAATTGATTAAAAAGGATCAGTTTATTTGCTACGATGGTGAATTCCTGGTTTATATTATACATTCAACCTACTCACCATGAATTAGAAGACACTAACGATCCTGATAGAAAGATATATATAATTAAATAAAAACTAATAGTTTGCTAGATAGGCGACTTCTTGGTGTATACATTCATTAAACGTATTCACTAGAAATTTAATAATATAGCGATGCTGGTGTAGAATTATACGTAATTAATTAAAAGCTATGCATTGGTTTCGCTAGTTTGATGACTTCTTGGCACATTTATTTATTTAACTGTAGCACCAACTATTTATGTATGTGGCTATAGCAATAAACATTTATAAAACGCCAGATTCTGTTATACTTTTTTTTTTCCTACGCGTTCTCCCTACAACTTTCTGTTATTTATTGACTTATTGACTGCTCCATACATTCATTGATGTATGTTTGGTTGTTTTATTTTAACAATAAAAAGCAAGGGCATCGGTTGTAGTAAATGTAATATTAGTAAGACATCGTGCCAGGATTCACAACAAGACTACTCAAAAGAAAAGAATACCAAAGGGAGGGGGGGAAGAAGAAAAAGTAGGGGGAACATATCAAAGGCCATACATCCTTCCCTATATTCCTTACCCCTGGTAAGCTTCCCCCCTTTACCAACCCAACAACCTGCATCGCACCGCATCGATAAATTTCCTTTATTGCCACGAGAATCCCCTCTCTCCCCCACCTTTTTTTTTTCAACCTTCTTTTACGCTTCTATATCCCTCCTAACAACACCCTTCTACCGCGCTTCCCCCTCCTTCCTTTAAAAATAGGTTCCTCTAAAAAGATCTACGTAGCCGCTGTACCAAAAAATCATATTTTATTTTTTTCAATTCAATAAATTTGGTAGTTTTGAGAGTGGCTGGCTAGCTGGGGCAATCCCCCAACACCGCGAGAGATGTAAAAACTGCAAGGTCACTTTCATGCTAAAAAGAACTGAACGAAGTTTTAATTTGTTTTTATGTATATATATTTAGTTGTTGCTTTGTTTCCCCCAAAACTTAGTACGTATCCAGCCTATATGCATTTTAATTACTATATAAGATTGGTGTAAAATTTAGAATAAATGTACCCACATTTATGTGGAAGGAGAGTGGGAAAACTGTTCAGGAAAATTAAACATTCACATTACATTAAAAATGCGATTCGAAACATAAACTCTCTGTCTTTGATAAACCAGCTTGACGTTTATCCACTGCCGCGAGTACTTTTCAGTTTCATTTATAGACGTGTTAAGGTAGATTTACACTGAGAGGGCTGTGCGCCGACTGTGCGCTAGCTGTGTCGTTTTGGATTGCTTCAAAAGTGTTTTTCCCAAGGTCACGATCCAGCATGAAAGGTGAACAGTCCTGTCAGTGAGAATCGAAATCCGGGAGCCCTATGGTCGGCCATGAGTCGTTTCTCCTAATTCGGCTTCTTTCGGCAAATGCAAGCTTTAATGAAGGATCTTATCTACAATCCGACAATGCCTGGATAATATTCCAATACAACTAAAATGTGCATTAATAGTGGCAGAAGGAAACTTAATAATCTTAGTACAAATATATAATTTGCAACATAAATAATACGATAATAGTCTCGATAAAAAGTTATTTGGAAGGAAATAGCGAAAAAAAGCTCAATATAAAAAGTGACTACGGTGGCCAAAACAGTCGAAGCAGGGTAAGAACACAACAAATCCGGTGCACAGTGAGCGCACAGCCTTCTCAGTGTGAATACAACTGTTCACTAGTCACCCCAGGATAAAGACTCATGATGAAAGAATGCTACGTATCATGCATGCTAAGGGTAGAGGGGGGAAAATTTCGGGAAAGTCATATTATACACATTTTCCAGAACCACTTAAACATCTCAATCCCCATAAATACGCCAGCAAATACCTTTTTTTTAATGTATCATGATTGTCTAACAGATGGCAGCACTAGCTCTATTTGAGTTAAAAATCAGACATCCTCCCTTTTTCTGCTGTACCCTTCATTTTTTTGTAATTTTTCGTGTGTTTAGGAAAGTAGCGTTATCTAACCTGATAAAATAAATGGTACGATGCACTGCATAGACTTCCTCCCGCTTTTATCTTAAAATATACGTTTACTAAAAACTAGTAAGATTTTGAAACGAAATAATGGGTCTATACATTGTTGCAAAACACTACACCAAATATTTTATGTTAGAGGAAAGTTGAGAAAAGAGAAACAACTTTGTCCACTAAAATTCATTTTCAAATACATGAATTAAAAAGGATATATATTTTTGCCTATAGCTCAGAAACAATTGGTTTTATAAAAGTATATATTTCAAATAAAAGATTTTTTATCTCTAACAGTACTAAAACTTTACTATAGCAAGATATTTTGTATTTCCAATTGTTGCGGAAAAATTATGAAAATTGGGAAATTTCCCTCATTTAAAGTACCCTCAAAGTCATTTTTATGAGAAAATAAGAATTGCCATCTTGTTTATAATGATAAACGGTGTCTATATATAAAATAAAATCAAAATCTTTAAAGCGAATTTTGAGAAAATCAATTTTTTCTCTTTTTTCCCATTCAGTAAAGTATCCTTAAATTTAGGGTTAGATATCTAATTTCAAAAAACCCTCGGTGGTACCTTATAAAAACTCCAGATAACAAGATATAGCCCAATCGGTAAAATAGTTTCAGCTCTAACCCAAGGTACAGATATACGGACAAACAGACAGACGGCATTGAGAAAAACAACTTCTTTTTCTGTTTCAGGGGGTTATTTAACGTTGAAATTTATCAAAATCACAAAATCTCGAGTTCGATTTTTTTTAAGCTCACAATACTTTCTTTTCGAGGTGTTGATAGAAAGTAGAAGACAGTTAACAGCAGAATTATGTGTCTTGTCCTTACATTTATGCTAATATCTCTCTCAATCCAAGACTGCTGTGTCAAAGATAATTACAGAATTGAAAAAAAAAACAGTAAAATGTAGTTTAATGTAAAATTATTTTCTCCCATTTCCTTTGCACAAATGGGCACGTGTCAATGGCATCAGTCTTGTCTAATATGGTTTGAAAGTGACGGGGAGTTTAGGGTTCGAATCTTGGCTGGGTGTACGGCTGGTGGTTATCCCTAAATGTTGGTACATTTCTTATACATTCTTCCTTCCTTGTCCTTACTATGTTAGTGTAAGTATGCAAATATCCCGAGTAGGCTGTAAGACGTGGTGTAAAGATAAGCTAGAGGTAAAAAGAAAAACTTTTCGCATTTTGTGTCTGTTGAGCGATTTTAACAGGGAGATGAAAGCCAATATGAGGGATAGTTTCAACCCCAGCACACGTGGCTTATTACATACCGTAGGGCGGAAGGGGGTGATTCGGACCCTGGGGCCCTCGAAGAATTGTACAAGGAGCCACGTGTGTCTGCCTGGAATATTATAGTTCGAGCATGTGTGGGGATATACCCCTTCCCCCTCCCACCCTTTTACAAACTCGCCACGGCCGTATCCCCTCCCTTATATCTGTCAACAACGATCGATTGATTTGAAAATAATTTCTATTTTCCTTTCACTCTGAATCCTTCGGAAAAAAAAAGTTTATATAAGGGTTGAATTGGGTAGATTCTACAGGTGTTTGGAAGATAATATTTGGAGATAAAGAAGTGTGGGCTAAGAGAAAAAATGTATTTAGTTTAAAACCACTATGCTATGTGCTTTACGTCATATTACCCATCCATACTATTTTCATGTATACACTAATATAGTAGTGATGAAGAAGAAGAAAATTAGAGTAAATGTACTTGCAAATACTTAGAAAAAGTTGTAAACAATTTAGGGTATACCAACTGACTGAAATTCAAGCCCCAACGTCCTCATTACCGACAAGTCAGATAAGATAAGAGTGATGCCTTTGTGCGCCTAATTAGCTGTTAGTGATCGATTTTTTCCCACCGCGTATTAGTATACAGTCGAGTTGTATTAATACGTCAGTGAGATAAGGAGGGAAATTGTAGGGTTTTAGAAGAAATGTACTTGTATTTGGGTAGAGGTAATGTGAAAAACCATTTAGGAATAACCACCCTCAGTACATCTGGCCGGGATCTAAACCCCGACTTCCCCACCACTGATAATCCAGTATGATGTGGGGGAAGGGGTGAATATGTTAGACGATGTGGCCACAGATACGGGTTTTTATATGATGTATTAATTTAAGGGGTTGGTGTGAGGGAAGTAGTTAAAATTAAATGCACTTGCATTAGAGGGAATAAGGGAGAGGAAAACCAAAGTGATTAAACATAAACGGTGAACTACCCGGTCCAGATTTGAAGCTCAACTGCCACGTCACCATCAACCCAATAATACTGCAAGCTCAACCCTTGAGGTGGGAATGTAAGTAACATGAGTTAAGGGCAGTAGTTTTGTAGTATTTATATCGAAACTTGTTTTGGTAAAAAGAAATCAAATAATTTTCCAATAAAACATTGAGTTTAATTTTCTTCACATTGTGACAGACATTTCTTGAATATCTTTCAAGGGTGCCTTAGAATCAAATGACAACTTTTTCTGTTCATATAAAAGGTTTGTCGTTTAATGCCGCTATGCTCATGACATATATTATAAAACTGTTCATAGTCCCATGTGAATAAAACAAAACTCTATGTTTATCCTGGAACGGTATTTTATTTATTTTGGCCTCCTNCCCCCCCCCCCCCCCCCCCCCCCAAAAAAAGGTGTTGCTGTAAAAACTGCAACAAAAAATCTTGCCCTTAACTCACGTTCCCTACAATCCACCTTAAGATCACATGAACAGCGGTGGAAGAGTCTAAAGCTTCTACAAATGGTACAGTACATATCACATTTTATATAAGATTCACCTAACCGCGATTTTTAACTCCGTACGAAACTTGCACGTCAAATAAGAAAAGATCTATATAGATTTAGAACTAATTAGAATCGTACGTCAGTCGGAAGCAAAGCTCCCATTTCTTCTCACGAGCAGACACGAGACGGGATTCTACAATTCAATACATTATTTAGGAGCAATAGTGTCAGAAAACGTGCTCGACAATCGATCACCATCATTCACCTCTGACTAATCTTATCAGACTTCTGACTTCAATTCTTCAGCGCTGATTACTTAACTGGGGATTTGGCACTCGTAGCGACAGTAAGATATATTTACTTGTGATATTAAGATAGTTTTTTTGATCACCGCATATTACTACCTGTTCAGGCTATAAGCATATATGATAATTAAGCTAATGGAGTGGCTAATATGCAAATAAGTAATTTACAGATGATCTACCAGCATTTTCGTGAAAGGAATGTGGGAAATCATTTAAATAAAAACCACCCTCAGTAGATGTGACCAGGATTCGAGCCCTGATCACCCCGTCATCAGCAGGCCAGGCTAACACGAGAGTAATGTCTTAGACTATTCAAACACTGAAGCGAATGATAGGTAATATTTAAGTAGAAAATAGCTTACCAATATCTCTATACCCCTTACTTCTATCCTACACTCCGCCCTACTTTTAAACACATTATAACTTAAGGATTAAATGTCAAACTCGTGGAGTGTGATTTGATTGATTTATTGATTGATTGATTGAAGTTCTGTGTTCTAATCCTAACCGGATACCCTTAATACGGTGTTCCCCGTTCACCTTTCCCACTCTTTCTCCCCTCCAATAATTGCGGGTGCACGTCATAAAAAAATAGCCTTGTTATCCCTAACTATTACATCAAATCATTAGGTTATTTTTGTGTTATTTTTGACACCACGCATTACTACCCAGCTGGGCTGTACACATTTAACTACACTAATAATGTGGGGTTGAGAGTGGTATGGTTTAGAGTAAATGTACCCACTCTAGGCAAGAGAGAAAATGGCAAACCCAAACGGGGAGGGGAGTGCGGAATACGCTGAGGTTCAAATCACAACTCCTCCCTCAACAACCAGACTAAACCAAACTGTCACCATTTGTCCAGTAAGACTTCAGTTGAACGTACAAAAAATATTATAAACTTCTATTAACTTTTTTTCAATTCTCTTCGGATGAACTTCCTTATATCTTATCTTAATTCTTATTGTTCTTTGTCCATTTGCTTTTATTTATTTTTTTAAATAATCTTGGTAAAATACGAGTAAATAACACTTTGCTGAACTTAACAAAATTATTTTATTTTATTTATTTTCGTTCACTTCCTATTTTTTTAGCTGTGTGTACGTTGGTGTTGTTATAAAGTTAAAGACTCGAGGCTCTAAGTTGTTATTCAGGTCAGTAAACAGCCTCGAATCTTGAGATTAAGTTCAGCGTCGCTCTTGGAAGAATAACAGAGAAAATAAGAAAACGTTTTCAATTTCAAAGAAAATTTATGAGAGGATTATATTTTTTTACCTTTGTTGTGTTTGTGAGCTCCTTAGTCTGATAAATAAGTAAAATACTTTTTTTTTACTAAACCATCTAGTCGACGATGTAATGACATAAAGAAATAAAGGTATATAGGGAAAGTTCAGTGATATTTTTAAGGGTGCCACCTAAATGAAGGTAAATATAGCCTCTAACTTTGGTATTTATTAACGACGTTGCTGACATGGTGATTTCTAAGCAATTTTGCGAGGCGGGTTGCATCTTGCTTGACTCACATAAGAATTATAAGCACTAACACACTTAAACACCAATGTAAAAAAATTGGAAGAATATTAGTAGTAGTATGTGCTGGCTACACGTCCCCTCTTCCTTTGACGAGCATATACACCCTCTCTACTATTTGCACCAAGACATCATTGATATTTATTTCACAACTAGTCTTTAGGCCTGTCTACGACAGGTTGACTATAATACTAACCAACCTAACAAAACCTAGCCCTTAGTAAGCGCATGGAAGTTAAGCCTTTCTTTGTTAAAAAAAAAGTATATCTCTATCATTTTTTACATAATTGTTGATCAAGGAAGATTGAATAACCTAACTATATTTGTATTAAATTAATTATAATATTTATACGGTAAGGTCATGTACTGTACAATTGACCAGGACTGAAAACGTGCTTGGGCTGATAGATAGATACCAACCCTGTCCAAGGTTTGACTTTGTAGATAATTAATAGTAATGTGCCGGGCTAGTTGAAATTAGCCCACACACTTAATTATCTGAACCTCCAACAAAGTAAATATCGATTCTGCAAGAACAGGGAATGGGATTGGACTTACCATGGCCAAACCGATGCGGTCGTTGTTTTGTGTGATCGTCGCTGATGGGCCACATTTAACTCTACTGGAATGGTAACTCACGGAAAAATATTGAATAAAGTATTTCTAGTTTTTGTTCTCTCATCACCTGCTCTTCTCGCATGCACCGATACCCGGTTCAGGCATCCACTTCTACGAGAGCTGTCTCTCCGAGACGTGATTGGTCGACCCCCCACCCCTCCTCTTCCTATCCTAGTCGGGTGTTAATCGGGGAGCCTATTTAACATGATGTATTGCCTAAAATAGACACAGAACTATATTAATTGCTCAGCAGAATATATTAAAAGTGTTGTGTTTCTCCATTTATACTAACAGCAACAAGAGTTATCAACTGCAAAGGACACTATGGCATCGGACTCAGCCGTGCCCATGATCAGCGCCAGGTAGCATCCCGCCGCTTGGAGAAAATTCAACCAGAGAACTACGTGGTCTGTCTACTTGGTTTAGAGAGATGGTCCGTTAATTATTGCACAAGTATTACAATCCCTCTATGACTATTAGGATTACATCTACTACTACCTATAGGTTTTGTTTGTATTGTTATTGATATTTAATAAATATTTATGTCTAAATGTATATATAACATATTGTTATGGCAGTGTGCACCTTGTAGGTCTAGTTAGACCTGTTTGGCTTCGTGCCACTTCATAAGTCGGATAGTGCTATTAGGATGAACAGTTGACTGTATATTGTGTAGACACAGTAAACTAAATTAGGATACCCTTCTAATGACTTAGCAATTGATTAATAGTCGCTTAACGACTCCTCGTTGCTTGTTTTACTGTATATTAAGCCTAGCGACTCCAAAGTTGTATTTTTGCTAGAATGAGACTCTTATTCTACCTTTTTACTGGGGGAACGTCAACACCAGGAACTTTTAGGCGTTAGATATTAGGAGTTCATGGCCTAATTAGGCCTTTGCCTGAGTCAACTCGTATTCTCTTTGTTTATGAACATTCCCTATTTTCCGGATATATCCCAGCTTGGCCTCTCAAGACATGTAAATGTTGGGACTTAAAACAACTTAGACTGGTTCCTTAAGATACTTCTGAAGAATGCAACCGCGTTCTAATATATACATTTCTTTCAAGTTTTGATAGGGGGAATTTCAGAGAAGTTATGATTTTGTCATTGCTGTCATAATTGTTACATATCTATCCCTATTGTATGGGATATTGTTTTCTGTCCCTACCAGTGGTCTTGACGTTCTCACAGTATATAGACGAACTCAGATAGGCTAGTAACATTTTGATGTTAGTCGCCTAGTCCCCAGGATATATGTATATGTAGAAGAATAATAGCTATGTGAGTTTTCATTTGAATTAATATAATGGTGAATAGAGTTTTTTGGGGGTTTTCTACTCACTACCTTGTATTTTATAAACATTAAGCTAAATAAGCTAACTTATTGCTGAGTTATAGATGCCAGTTTAAAACCTTTGAAACTACGCAAGTAACCTTGTTCCTCTTGTTCTAGGTTTTCACTAATCTATGTTAGGCACCTAGTTTTGTTTATCATATATTACCTCATAAAGCTCTATTAATAAGTATTAACCTAATAAGGCAATTTGTGACGAGCCTGATATATTTTACTTCAAAGCTTGCCTCCTCTAGTACTTGCTCTATTTATTGTATTGTGTTGTATAATCAGAGAATACACCTCGATATCCACTAATGGGTAACCTCATTTATATTTAACCTATTATGTGTTAAATAAATTATTGTATTCCATGTACTTGTTCTTTCAGTCATAACACCCACCCACCCCCCACCCCCATCCCAGGGAGGTGTGTGTCAGTAATAGACGTGTGGCAAAACATATTTAACTACGAAATAAGAATTAAGGTCCACCATTTGTGGATATAAAGCAGATTTTTTACTTAAGTAGTTTATTAGAGAAATACTTGAATGGAGTACATTCCGAGTGGATATAATGCAGAATTTTCTTGGTATAACGCAGGTGGATTCAAAGAAGATTTTTTACTAAAGTAGTTTATCTGATAAATGCCTGATGTGAGCCAACTATGAGTGGATATAATTCAGCTACCCCTTGTGACCACTAATGTGGGTCAAATAAAACTAAATCTTATATTTGTTAGATGAGAATACCTTAGACAATCAAACAGCCTCCAAATAATTTAAAATATTAAAATAACAGTCACCGTCAAGTGTTTTGATGAAAGGTTTTGTAAGCAACACTAAGATATTTGTGGGAATATTGAGAGTCAAGATAAATGGTGTTTTACACTTTTTGTATAAAAACTTATCATTAACAATAACAATGTATATCGATATAAATAAACAGCAAAGCGTTCACTATTTAATTAAGAGAATATGGAGCTGAGGGGGGAGTACCTTTTCTCTATTTTCTAGAAAGTGTTATTTAGGAAATACATTTGCTTTTTTTTAATTATACTATAAATACATATAGTTTTCCATATCATTGAGAATAAATAGTTCTGTATTTTTTTATCGCATAAGTGTGTACAAAGGCATCAGTCTCATCTTGTCTTGTTTGCTCTGGCTACGGGAAATGTCGGGGCTCGAATAATGACAGGATGCAGTGAAGTATTTTTTGATTGATTTAAAATTGTTTCCCACTCCACCTTTATTAGTGTAGCTGTACATGTATAGAGCTTATCAGAATGTGAGATAAAACGTTAAGTATGGAAAATAAAATAATCAGAATAATTCTAAACCAAACAAATAGATAAACACCCGCCTCAATGGCGAACTTGGCTGACGCGCTAGTTTCGTGTTGAGCTAGAGTGCTGAGGACGGGGAGATCAAGGCTCGAATCTCAGTAGGGCAAATTAGATTATTTTTTTCCTAAATGGTTTTCCACTCTCCACCCACGCAAATGTGGGTTCCTTTATGTTTAACCTTCCTAATTCCTAATTCACTAACGTAATTAGTACTTAAGCGTATAACCCAAACGGGTAGTAAGACGCGGGGCTAAATAAATAAAAATATGTATAGATAAATCAACCTAGTATATATATATATATTTATCTCGTATGTGATAGATTAATTTAATTACGCGAAGATAGAAATATTAATTCAACATCTCGCTTCAATCCATACCTGGATTTTTTTTTTCTAATAAATCTCATAGGCACGTTGGAACGGGTTTATGGTCACGCACGGTAGATATGACGTCACGTGGAGAGTATTCTTAGTACCAAAGGAACTTCTTACTGTCTCTGACCATGTTCGGCTCTGATATTAAACTTTGCACTCGATACAAAGGTTTCTACCGGCCTTGTCCTTAATCCTGTGTACTGTGTGTGTGTATGTGTGTGTGAGAGTCTGTAAGGTAATCAGTGTGCTCAAGCAGAAATCAGACGGGCTTTGAATTGCAAACCGTTTGTTTCAAGTTTACCCAACTCCTCCCCATCGTAGTAAACACAAACATATACTCTGGGCTACAGAGCTTGGAGCAGTATGGTATGAGGAGGGGAGGCGTGAGAGGAAAGGGAGTATATATCAACGGCGCTGGTGAGTTAGGTGAACAGTTAGCGCGCCTGACTCTCACACAAGTCGTATAGTTCGATCCCACTAGACTACGCATAGGTGTGCGGTTTAAACACTGGATACTTTCACTATTTTCTTAAGAGCGTCGTTAACTTTATGGTAAATATCCTGACACTGCGGTATTTTGAATTGTAATAACAGTTGTTGGTATCATTTAAGAACATAGTGGTATTAAATCAGAGACTTTTTAAATGAAGAGAAAATTTGTCTTTACATCTCAATTTTGACAAACTTGACAAATATTCCAGGACTGTTGAAATGGGTGGGAAGAAAATTAAACTCTATATGTTTGTACTGGAGCAGTAATTGATTTATTTTAACCCAAAAATGTTTTGAACCAAAAATTTGCAGAAATACTGTTCTTTTCTCGTGTCCCTTACACTTCCACCTTTAGAACCCTACTTTAAGATAAAATAGCTTTAATATTAAGAACCCTCTTACCAACCGATTAACCGAGATATGATACACAATATTACTCTTGAACCAGAAATCGCATCAAAATTTAGTTGTCTGAATTATTCATTGACAAGAGCTAAATCAGGATCGTTCGATAGTTTTTACCTTAGAGTCAAAACCACTTTAACTATCGGGCTAAAACTTGGATTCTTATAAGGTTACCTAAAAGGGGTTTTGGAACTTTATATATATATCCTTAAAATTAAGGGTAGTTTACATAAGGGTAAAAATAATATTTATTTTTTTACATTTTGAAACCAGCTGGTATCTAAATAGTGTTTAACATTATAAAAAAATTGAAATTCTCTTTCTCCCATCAAAATGAATTTAAGTGCACTTTACATCAGCGAAAATTTTCCATTTTAATCATATCCCCGTAATTAGTTAAGATGCAAAATAACCTATCTTTGTAAAATTGAGAAACATGTGAAATTGATAGTCATACTCTTTGGTATATAGGGATGTTCATCTTTCCACAGTGTTTCTGTAACAGTGTAGATTATTTCATTTGTGCTCTTTGGTGGAGTGTTTCTGTAACGGTGTATATTATTTCATTTATGCTCCTTGGTGGAGTGTTTCTGTAACAGTGTATATTATTTCATTTATGCTCCTTGTGGAGTGTTTCTGCAACATTGTATATTATTTTTCTTCACAAATTCTACCAGATTTTAATAAATATTTCTATTTTAAGATAAAATAGATAGATGATAACCATGGTTTACGTGGTCTAAAACGCCCGTCTCACATTAGATATCAAAGTTTTAAAAAAAATACTCTCCAAGTAATCGATAGAATTCTTAAAATTATAAATTCAAATCCATTTAAATGAGCTGTTAAATGAAACCCCTTTTGAACAACCTCCCTAGTAAAAATGGCTTACGATATTTAAAAACTATGTACATTACATTTTTTGTGTCGAAGATTTAAAAATTATTCTTACACAGTTTTGTTAAAATTGGTCAACGCATTCGCTAGCTATCACGGAAAAAACACACACACACAGATGTTGAAGAGCCGTCATCTTCAAATGGATAACCATGTTGAAAAACCATGTACTGTACATAGTTTGTTTGGTCTAAGTATAAAGAATATCCCTGCCCAATTTCGTTAAAATTGGTGGAAGAATTTAACGGTTTTCTTAGAGCAAAGATCCAGACAGAGGGGTGAAATGTGAAATGGTCAGGTTAAAACCTCTCTTCGACTCGCTAGCTCAATGAGACAAACACAACTACTAGACCCAAGATCATAAACTTTTCACTTATTTAAAGGTAACAAACACAACCTTACAATTATAAAACCTGATAATAATTTATAGATTTAAATAAATGCTAACATTATTATCTATAAAACGCAGGAAACATTAATTACCAAACAACAAAGTAATCGTCCACTATGTAATTTCTAAACATAATATATCATATATTCTTCCAACATTTGGTCATTTGTTTCAAGTTTTAGTTCATTTTCTTTTTATTTACTAGCATCCTTTTTTTTATATACCTTTGCGTATATTCCAACAGTGACGCAAATAATAAATATAGAGGATTTTTGTTGAGTGAAATAATAGCAGTCTTGTATGTGTCCCAGATCATATACTGTGTCCAAATGTAGCAGGGGCAACTTGGCAACAGAAAGCTGTTTAAAGCAGTCTCTCCCCTCCTAACACACACACACACACCTCTTCCACCTATCCTCCCCCACTCCCCCTCAGTAATAAAGTCTAGTTTGGATTGGACAATGCACCATTTCTGTTCTTTTTTTTATTTATTTTATGTTTATGTCCGGAAAGATTTGGCCATCGCATAAAATCATGACAAACGGTTTGTTTTGTATTAGGCCTACATTATATTATGCTGTGGACGTGACGATTGATAAATATTATTTGGTTTGTTATTTATATGTACACATCCAGTAATTATTTTTTATTTTTTTATTAAAATATTTGTCTGAACGTATATTAAAAAATGAGTGTATATACATATATATGCTTTAAAAAGTACCAACTATTTTTGTTAACATTGTAATCATACACTTTACTTTATTAATAGAGTGATTGTATAAATGTCTATATGATCTACAATATGCGTCAGTTTCAGATTACATGATGCATCTAAATGTATTGAAATAGATTGTTTTTAACTTTTATAACTGTCATAAAAATTCCTTTTTATATAAATTGGACTGTACTTTGACAGTGTATATATGTATATATAATATCGAAATATGTCATCTTATATTTATATAATGTTGAAACATGAGAAATACTATTTCCTAAGGATACCAGAAACAAATTAAATATAATGTCATTTTTTTCCCCATGATTGTATACATATTTTTTAATATTATAAATATGTCTTAAACTCTATAGATAAGACCGATGCTGACGTTTGTTAGTTTTTAAATATCCTTTTTAAACTGTCTGTGTGTTGTCTATTTGCAATTTAGGCTAGAAAATAATATAATTGGACAGGGTGAGTGAGAAGAATTTTAAGTAAACACATTTTAGTTCGTCCTTGGAAGAAAATGGGGTGCCATATTTTTCAGTCCAATTTTTAGTTAGTAAAGCTACCAGGCCTAATCTCACGTATCCATACGTTAAGCCATGTGATCTGAATCAGTTACTTTTAACAGATATTATTAAAGCCTTTAAATTAACACATACATACATATATACATACATGCATGCATACATACATATATACATGCATAAATACATGCATGCATTCATACATATTTACATACATATATTTTTTTAAACATAACAGAGGAAACTTTATTTGTTTGTCTTTATAAAGTTAGACTACTTGATATTTTTTGAAATATTAAAAATTTCAAACACAGAAAGAACATTAAAAATACTTAATCTAATTTTCGTTTGTTTTTTTACAGTTAAAACACACATTTTATGGCCACGTTAACTTAATAAATACAAACAAATTAAGGTTCCTCTGTTATGTTTTTAACAACTCCAAAAATGAATATTTACGTATAAAACAATCATTTAGTTTTTGCACTGGCACTCAGTTGTCTTGGCGCCCAGTTGGCCGGATCATATATCCAACTACTCTCCGAGATGAATTCGCCTTTATGTCGATTTCACTATCTATGATCTATCCTTCCATTTTTACAAAACACTCTGCCCATTCACTTGTTTTAACAGTTTTCCATTTATGTTAATATGGAGATCATTTCCATATCCATCCTTATCAAAAACTATAATCTAATTTTTTGGTACATTTAAACAAAGATCCCTTCTGCTTGCTGTCACATTTGAGTAAGTTCAAAGCTATAACATTTTCCGACACAAAGGTCATAAGAACGCTTGCGTCAGACAAAAAAAAAACAGGCAAAAAGTGTGTGGCAACAGCGCATCAACTTTCAGGGGGAAACTAAGCAGTCCCGCACAGTATTCATGCTAGAGGAGTTGACTACGTACAATGGGGTATACTCTAGATATTTAAATTTTTTGGAAAACAAAGTGTACTAATTTAAGTAAAATCATTTCCTCGGTAGTAATTATTTTAAAAAGTCGATGCTTGGACAAGTTGACCTTTTGGATAATCAATTTGTCACTATGTGATTAGTACTAATGATTTATTCATTTTTAATTTAGAAGTCTGGTTTTATTTTCAACAGTTTTACAAACTGTCAAAATACTAATATTAATATTAATAAATGTCAAGTGACCTATAATTATAATTATGTGTATAATTATATCTACCTCGGAAAACAATACCCATCATATCAAGGTAATGTATGGATATATAGACGAGACCAACATCCACACTTTTTAGGCCAACCTAAAGGGCCGACCCCAAATATAATTCATCTTAGGGTTTATGAATTGGGAAGTTGACCCCGTTAAAGCCAGGGTCAGGTAAACCTCTACGTCCTGAATTTATCTACCAAGAACCATGTTTAGCATTAATTTAAATATTTAATCATCCACATAATGTTGCATCATTGAAATGCATTTTAATCTACTTACTATCCTTCGTGACAGTATAATTATACGCTAAACTTGTTTGATAAGTCTGTATATTTAGCCACATAGGTTTTTATTAATTTAGTAGTTCTGTAAGACATTCTTTGTGGTCTAAGGGTAAAGTACTTGTATTAGAACGCGATGTTCGCGGGTTCAAACCGTGCCTGGATTCGACGGATTTTTCTTGAACGATAAAATTAATAGTTTATATCATTAAAATCCACACATAAATATATTTTAAACATAATTAAATACTTCTTGGGGTCATTTATTAAATCTTTCGTACCATAGTAAAATAAAATAATTTATTACAAAATATATTAGGTTGTATTAAAACAAAATTCAATTAATGTTACCAAAACAAAATTGCACAATCTTCCTCATACCTTTAATCAAGGGCGTAGCCAGGTGGTATTGAGGGCTCCGTAACAAATGGAATTGTATAAGCCCCCTAAAGGGGTTCACCTATTCGTTTAAAAATTTGTATTGGCTAAAGTTATGGTAAACCTTTTTAGTGAACCATCACCCCCAACCCCAAGAATAATTAACTTTCTACGTTCTTTCCACTAAGCTAGCCACTAAATCACTGCAGGACTTTATTGACACAATCATGTATATATAAATGTTTTAATGGTAAAATATTTTAAATTATCTATACCATAAAATGTAGATTTACCCGTTTATGGATTAGAATACTTCACATTTCCAAAAGAAAATTACTGACCATTTTTCGGTTACGTGTGTCCATTGAAACACTGCGTTAAACTTTAACCTCCAAAAATGAGTAAAATGGAGTTTAAGCTACTATTTCGAAAAAGTATTCTTATTTTCTTATGTTTCTAAATTTATTTTCAAACTACAAAGGTATGTAAAGGAATGTAAAAATGTATTATATGCTATCGAGTGTAGATAAAATGTATATTTATGTTTTTTCTCATAATAATTTATATAAACTTAATTTCTAAGAAAAAGTAAACTAATATAACATTTTAATGTATTTTTTTAATTATAAGCTTATAAAATTCTCAACACTAAGATATACTCGTTAAAAAACCATGAGAAGCTATGTATGACAAAGTGTATTAGCTTTTATTTGCCGCAATAGAATTTTGGGACGTTCAATACCCATGTCCAAAAAAAAATTCTTCTATTTATTTTCAGTAAGCCCTCAACAAAAATCTAAATAATCCCTCATCCCCTTCCATTTTTTATTATATTCTGCTCCCTTCCTATAGAATGGTTTATACTCCTTCCACACCTTAAAAACAAATGAATGTAAAAAAATAAATATCAAATGCATTTTCAAAGAATGTTTTGCTATTGTTTTCATCTTTAAAAGTTAGATAAAGGAAAAGTTTACTTTCACACCTAAGCTAAGTAAAAAAAATCGTGATTTCAATACATTCTCATCCCTCCGCCACCCTCTTTCCTGAGATAAAGTTTTCACCCCTCTTGCCGCGCGCGCTCTTGTGACTGTAGAAATAACAGCCTTATTTTCTTTCCTCCCCTTTCAATTCTCTTAGTTTCATCCCGATACATAAAAAAAAGAGCAAACTCCATTATTCTCTTCTCAGATTTCCTTTCAGGAAAAGAAGAGGATATATTTTTCAAAGATTTGGGCATTAGTGCTTTCAAAACAAAGGGGGTTTAAGAAGATATAGGCACTGAGGATCATTTTCTGCTGCTTTATAATTTGAAGAAAAATCACATTCAAAGGACACCGTAGTTTCACATTTAAATGCATGTGTTAGCCATTCTAAAAGTTGTTAATGTACAATCATTTTATTCCAATTTCTTAAAAGTAAATATATGTATGGTGGTATATAACTCTTGTATACCATTATTATGCATAATATAACAATAATGAGTTGTGTATCTAGGTTTTGAAAATAAAAAATATTAATTCTGAAAACATATTTTCTAATAGCCATAAATATATACATACATACACCCTAGATAAGGGTTGGATCAATATTTTCTCAAATTCGAAACTTCATTCTAACTATGAACTACGAATCTTGGGAAACATTTACACTACTCATGAAAGTATGATATATTTTCTACAATTCGAATCGGGTTCATATTAAGTGGTGTATTTTTGGTATATTACCTAGCCGTTAGGTTTTTAATATCCTTCTAATATACTGAACAACTAGTAGGCCCCTATAACACTTCCTTGTGACTTTGATTTAAAATGTGAAAGAAAGAAGTCATAATTATTTTTTTATTCCATTTATACATTCTCAAATATCTGTATAGGAGGAGCTAGTCTTTAATACATACATATATATTATAATATAAACATCGATGGCCAGCTGACGCAATATAGTTTTATTAAAATACAGCAGCCCCATGATTTCTTTGGTGCTGACTGACAGCTCACAGCTAACAGCTAAAAGCTTTGAAAAGCTACCAGACCAAATTATTTATCCCTACGCCGAACCATATGATCTGAAAAACGTGTGTTTAGCAGTTGTCACTTTTGATGGTAAAAATTTAGGTATATACCTAAAATGTTGACTGTCAGAAGTCAGCTGTGAGCTGTCAATCAGCACCAAAGAAGCCATGGAACTACTGGTACAAACGTCTAATATGGTCTGTGTTTCACTAGAATAACCTAGATATAATGAGTACTCGCGGTATGCCATTGTGGGGGTATGACGTCTGAGTCTACAATGTAATCTTATGAAGAAAGTGGAATTTTAAAAACTAATCAAGTCCATTTGTACTATTAAATAAATTATAAATAAACCATTTATGGAATCAGAATAGCTTTAACATCACAAAAATTAAGAGGAAAGTTTTGTAAAATTGTACAACTCTTAGTAATTTCTAAAAAAAAAATCGTAAGCTTTGGCGGGAATTCAAATTTAAGAGACCTTAAAAACTAACGTTTAGGCAATATAAAGTGACAATTTATATTACCTAAACATTAGCTATTATTAAATATATTATTACAGAATTAATTAATATATAAATTATATAATATATATATACCTATATTGTATATATAATATATATATTTATAATAAATATTTTTATGATATAATTGTAATCATATTATATAATTTTTTATGATAAAATTATATATATTATAATATAGTTATTATATAATTTTTAATAACATTCATAGCTTTTGTTTTTTATTCAAAAATTATTAAAAATAAGCACACTTGAAACATTATGAAAAAAAATCTGCTTCGGTGGCCGCATGGTCTCAGGCATCACTCTCGCTATAAACTAGAATGTCGATGACAGGAAGATTTGGGTTGAGTTAGAATCCCAGTTGGGTGTATAGAGGGTGGTTTTTCACTCTCTCTCCACTCAAATGCGGGTACACTTACTCATTTCATTTTTCCTCGTCCTTAACTCACTACCCTAATTAGTATATATGTGCATAACCTTAACAGGTGGCAAGATGTGGTGCTAAATATATATATAAATTCATATCGATATAATATTAATAGCACCTAAATTTAAAAATGAACAAGTTTATTTATTTTGTTGCGAAATATTTTGATAACCAGTTAGAATTTGATGAAGCATCAAAGAAAAATAGCTCATTAAAAATTAAAAGATAAATATAAAATAACACATGAATAAATAAATAAAATTAAGTTGCACACCAATATTATCATAATGTTAAGCTATGAAGTAAACAAAACAAAAGCCAGTACACCTTCAAAATGGCGGTCAAACTTCTTTTTTTTTTTTCCTTGCTGGTTTGGATATTACCACCGCCATAAGACGGAACGGCTAGCGAGTACTCTTCTAGGAACGCAGAAACGCATCGAGGTTACTCTATGTTTCACGGGTCGTCCCTTCGCTCTCGTGACAAATTATTGAAGCTTTGTACCCTGGCGGCGAGTCTACACACTGTTATGGAGTTGAGTACCGTGCACGCTGGTTTGATCGCTACAACGTCAGACTCACCTATCTCGCCTGCTCAATCAAAATTGTGACCCCTTTATAAGAGGTCAGTATACTAATTTACGTTAAGAGCCTGTATGAACCCACAAATAAGTAATACGGTTCAAACTATACGTGGCGTAGTGGTGTAATTTTCTGTATTTTACTATCCAAAAAAACAGTGGATTTGAAACCAGTGGAACAGTTTTAGCACATTATAAAAGATAGAACATAATCTTAAAAACAATTATTTAAAAACGACAAATCAAATCAATTGATTTTGATTTATTTTTCAAATTAAAAATGCATATACTCGTATTTAAATACAATTACTGTCTAAAACGTAATCTTGAATCTTAAATTTCGGTTATTCGGCCGTAAGATGGACTTTATTTTATTATTGTTTTTGTTTTGTTGTTGTTATGTGAGTATGCCACTAGGGTTTGCCTGCTATATATTCTGGTATTCTACTGGAAGTGGTGGATATGTAATCGTCTTCTGGGCTGGAGACACATGTAGATGAAGTTTACTTTGGTAATTCCCCTTAGAGAACCATGTTCCCGGCAGGAATCTAGCCCGGGACCTCTATATCAGTAACCAGGAATACTAACCACTAAACCAAGAGGCAGGCCAGATAGACTCTTAAGTGTGTATCAAATGACTTGCTGATTCATGTAAGAATATCATGAGTGACTTAGACGTGGGATGAACTAATAGCCTAAACTATTTGTTTACATATATTTTAGTAATATTAGAGAAAACTAGAATGAATCTTATGGTAGATATATTGTCGGTGACCTGGCGGTCTAGGGGTAAGGTGTCAGACTTCTATGCTAGCAGCCGGGGTTCAATCCTCGGTCCCGGCACAGATTTATCTGATTACCAAACCCTTCCTTCACCTCTGACAAGACATCTTGTGAATGTGAGGAATTCCAGGCCTCCACCGTGGTTCGGATCCCACGTTAAACTGTAGGTCCTCCATTTCATCTCACAATCACCATACCATTACACATTAGCGTAAGTGCGTACAACCCGAACGGGTAGTAAGACGCGGTGCTAATAATAATATGGTAGATATAAACTTGACGTTTATCTAAATGAAACTACCTAAGAGGAACTTTTGTTTGTATGTTTAACATCTGTAGCTACCCGCTTCGGTGACAACATTGTTTAAGGCATCACTCTTGCAATAGACAGGACTGCCTATGACGTGCAGATAGTGTTTCAATCCCACTCAGGTGTAACGAGAGTGTTTTTTCTTAAAATTGTTTCCCACTATCTCTCTCCACGCAAATGCGGGTACACTTCCTCTAGATTCAATCTTCCTCATGCATAGCCCATTAACGTGATTAGTACTTAGGATTTTTTCCTCAACAGGGGTAGTAAGACGTGGTGCTAAAAACTAATTTTAAAAATCTACGATGACCGCGTGGTCTAACGCACTATTCTCGCAGTAAACTAGACTGCAAGTGACTGGGATATCAAGGTTCGAATCTCTGTCGGGTGTCTGAAGGTGGTATCACCAAAATGGTTTTCCTCTCGCCCTCCACGCAAGTGAGGGTACACTTTCTCTAAATATAATCTTCCCAGTCCTTAAAACTGTTAGCGTAATTAGTAAACAAGCGTATAGCTCGAACGGGTAGTAAGACGCGGTGCTAAAATAAAAGATTTAGCTCTAGTCCACACCACCGATATATACTTACAGCACTTTAATCATTTTAGTACACGGATATAGAATTGAGAATTTGAGTTTTAAGGGAATACATCAAATCTAAGTTGAATAATTGAAGGGTAGAATTGGAGTTCTGACAGAAAAAAAATCTAATCCTTATCAACGAATATTTTTCAAATTTACTAGTTCACCCATTCCAAAGTAACATTAATATACGCGTGCTTATACATACATCAACCATGTGCTTCTTTATTTTTTTAATATATGATTACATTCTGACAGTTATGAAAATAATAATATTGAGTGGCCCTTTTTTATGTTGGCTACTCTGCATTCAATTTTGTATTTGGTCAAAAATGATTATTATAGTGGTGATGTAATGATAAATACACTATTATTATTATTATTATTATTATTATTATTATTATTATTATTATTAGCACCGCGTCTTACTACCCGTTCGGGTTATACGCACTTACGCTAATGTGTAATGGTAGGGTGATTGTGAGATGAAATGAAGGACCTACAGTTTAACGTGGAATCCGAACCATGGTGGAGGCCTGGTATTCCCCACATTCACAAGATAAATACACTATCAATTCTCTCCGTTTCCTTTTCCTCGACATATTCTGTCAATGAATGAACTCCAACCATCCTGGTCAGCCAAGGATGTTACTACAGATTTAATGTCTCTTGTAATTGGGTTATTAGTGATGAAAACTTGCATCGGTGAGCACACGTGTTATGACGAGAGACTACTTTGGCTTGGTTTGCCGGTGGCTGTAGGTTATAGTTAAAATTGTGATTGGGTGCTCTATGGAGATTTTAAAAAAAATCTAAATGGTTGTTCACTCTCTGCGGTAACTAAGGCATATTTCCTCTAGATCAGTGGTTCTCAAACTGTGGTACGCATACCACAAGTGGTGAGTACAATTATTCTAGGTGGTACGTCGTGAAAATACAAATAAAACAAGCAAATTAAAGTTGTAAAAATATAGGATCTGCTCAAATAATATAAATCTATTACTAACTAGTCTAACTAAAAGTAAAACAAATGTAAACAATGATTGGCGAGTTGGCAGCATTGATTCTAGCTCAGACACGACGCAAACTGTGGTATTATATCCCTGGGTACTATTAAAAATGTACCGAAATATAGTAAATATTCAGATTTATCTCGGTGGTACTCAAAATTATGTAAATTGTTGGGATGATACGCCATTAAAAAATTTTCACTGCTAGATAATATCGTCCTCATACCTATGTAGCCTTAGTGTAAATACGTGGATGGTCCGGATGGGTAGTACGACGAGATGCACAAAAGAAAAGACAATTGATGTCACACAAGAGTTCTTCTCTCCCACTCTCTGTCAAGAAAAAAAGCGCATAGAAACGAAACGTACCCATTTTTATCAGGGAATTTTTGAAAACCCGCTGAACCGCGTATATTTCCCGCAACTTTCGGAAGAAACTTTGTGATGACAAAGCTAATCAAAAGTTGGTTCGGAAAAAGAGGCACGCGGTTTAATTAAAGTCAACATTAACTTCGTTTCAAAGTTTTACAACGTTTGCCCTGAGAAATTTTTGATAGTGCATCCAAAGTAAAGAGAATAATCAAGAAAAGAAGAGAAACAAGCAGCCTGAAATTTATTGTAAAAATAAAAGGTTACATAAACTAATAAACTTTATTCAAAATGGATTTCTCCGTCGGTCAATTGATTTAAATGGATAGTTCATTAGTTCATAGTAAAGTATCAAGTATTTTTTGGGCCGGATTGAATGGTGGTATAAGGTAAAACTGGGGTTTGCTTTGCTGCATATCTTTTCTACCCAAGGATAAGAAAGAAATTGTTTTTCACAAGACTTTTTTTTTGTGTCGTGAAGCAAACTTTCCTTCACCCTCTTCTTGTGACGTCATGTATTTCTCTACCCCCAAAGCGTCCTCATCGTCTCATTTCCTATGCACCCTTAACTTTTCTTCTTTTTTTTTCTTTACCCACCAAACCCTTACTCCTATCTTCCCCCTCCCCTAACCCCCAAATTCAAATACACTGACAATACGCTCTCGGATACCCCATCAAGCTTTGCTTCCCTCTCTTAAACCCTCCCTCACTTCCTCCTACACCCCCCCCCTCCCACCACCACCAAAAAAAAAGAATTTCCCACCAACGCCACTTTTCCCTTTCTTTAACTTTTATTTGCCATTCTTTATTTACTTCTTCGCTTCAAGGTATGAGGACACCCCTCTCCTCCCCTTCTCTACATCCCCTTTTCCAATCCCCGAAGGCATCAGTGATAGACGCAATACAAAATATATGCCATAAAACACACTATTTTGGGGTGTGGGGGTTCAAGGGGGGCTTAGAACATTTCCCAGAGCCAAATAGTTGAAATGCGTTCCGGGAAAAGAGAAACTTGCGAGTACAGAATGTGTTGCCAACTGAATTTGCTTCTCACCTGTATTTTTGTGTGCTTTTTTTTATGTATCTTAGGAACATGGATGAAGCTGAAGCTCTTCTTTTTTTTTAACGCATTCATATGATTTGTTTGGGACTCAAAGGACTGCATAAAATATAATAAGGGAGTGTCAATGTATATATTTAACGTCAGCCCTAATTAGGACATCCTACAGTTCGATTCTGAAACGAAGAAATTATTATTTTTACTGTTAAAAGATTTCATATAACTATTCTCACATATTTATATGTTGGTTCATGTGAATATTCAGCCGTCACTTATGATAGCTTATATCAATATCTATAAAATAACACTATTAATCTAATAAAAAGTTATCAATGTTGACCCAAAAAAATGTGTTTATAAAAGTTTCTTCCTTCTAGAATCTTACTACATCTTAAATCAACCGTAGAGTAAGTATTTGAATACATTTCTCTCACAACAGTGTTCACATGGTTTAAGGTGTCGGGACCGCCATAAACTGTATCACCGGTGACGGGGAGGCTCAAGTATCGGCCAGGTGCCCTGAGGAGTGGTTTTTACAAATTAAATTTATAACTGTTGTTTTCCTACCCTCTCTTCACGTTAATGTGAGTGCATTAACTATAATATACCTTCCCCTTCCCAGCTCGTGAGGTTAAGCCATTATTTTTTTATGTTTTTATCATCGAGTCTTACTAGACGTTAGTGGCATACGCTTATGTAGGCCTACTAACTATGATAATTGGTTAGGGATTAGGAAGGTTGATTTGGAGTAAAAGTACCCACATTTACATGGAGGGAGAGTGGTAAAACATTGTGGAGAACCAACCTCACACCCAACTGGGAATCAACCCCCGATATACATGTCATCGACAGTTTAGTATAGTGCGGGAGTGGCGCCCTATACTATGCGGCCACTGTAGTGGGTGAGACTGTGTGTTATTCTCTTAAATTAATGCACATGATAGTAGGGGGGACTATTGAAAAGTATAATTAATATTAATTCATTATCATCGCGTCTTACTACCCGTCCGGATTGTATGGCTATGTACTAATTACACTGATGTGTTAGGGGTTATGAAGGTTTAATTTAGATTAAGTGCACCCGTATATGCGTAGAAGAAGAGTGAAAAACCATTTAGAGAAAAAAAACACCCTCAGTGCACCTAACTGGAATCAAATCCCGATCTCCCGTCGTCGGTGTTCTAGTCTAACACGAGAGTAGCACGTTATACCACACGGCCACCGAAAAGGGTCTTGTAAAGTTAAGAGGAAACGTGGAAGAAAGAAAGTTAATGTAACTTGTTTTAAAATCAAAGAGGGGAAGAATAAAAGAAAAAAGTATAGAAAAACTTCCCAAACTTCCTAAATCTTTACTCGGATGGATATGTAAGGAGCGATGGTAAAATTTCTCGCACAGCTAGAAGAAAATAAATTTTAGCGGACTCCTTAATCAACTACTTGATTTTTTATTATTATGTTTTCCTCGTAAATGCACTATTTTCCTGGAATAAATCCCGCACGGGATGAAAATAACTTTTTCATTTTGGTAGATAATTTAAAATAATGGCTCTGAAGATCGAAATGTAAGGATTTTTTCTTTAAATGAAAAACTCATTCTTCTAGAATTTGTCGCAGTGCCAATTTTTTTTTTTCTTCATTTTTGAAAAGGAGTCACAAATTATATAATATTTCAAGATGATTCCACATGTGCTACCTTAAATGTGAATAAGTTGTAGTCTCTCTCCCTTAATTTGAAAAACTGAGCCTCTAAAATCAAGGATGGCCATTTGAGCTATAAGTACTATTACAGAATCTCACAAAGCACCACGCATGGTGGTCGTTAAGGGCTAAATAAAGTACAACAACCCCTCCTCCCCTCCCAATAACATGCACCAACGAGAGACTCTTAGGATCGTAAATTAAAAGGTGAAATATTGTGTTCAAATAAAATCTAAATCCACGTTTAGAGCTAGGAATAATTTATAAGGTTAACTTATTTATATGATATAATATTAATTCCACTATCATATAATTAGTACAAAACTATTATTACTATCATTTATAATTTAAAGTAAAATATATTAATTAGTCCCCCCTTCCCTTCTATAATCAAGAGCTGGCGACACCTATAGCATTGCGTGATATGAGGGAACAAATAGAAATTAGTTCAACGTCATCTATATATCGGTGAGTGTATGGACGCTATCATGACAGAGTTCTTGATGCCATCAAATAAAACTGTAGATCTAACCAAAAAACTACAAAACGTATAAACTGGGATTGACAATAAACCCTGTGATTTGTAAAAGTAAGAAAATTGACTTAGGTTATACTTCCGCCAGGGTACGGTGACTTGTTTTAGTCTATTTAATTCTAATCCGACACATTGAAGTATATGCCCACGATCTACTACTGAAAGACATGTTTGTTATTGTCTGTTTTCCCATCCACCCAAATGCAGCTAAATGTTACCCTTTTACCCCAAATACATTAGCGTAATTAATATATAAATAACCCGCCTCGGTGGCGTCGTTGGCTAACGCGCTAGTCATGTTAAGCTCGACTGCCGAGGGCGGGGAGATCGAGGTTCGAATCTCAGTCGGGTGAACTGGGGGTGGTTTTTCCTAAATGGTTTTTCACTCTCCCTCCACGCAAATGCGGGTTCACTTCCTCAATTAAACCTTCCTAATCCATTAGCGTAATTAGTACTTAAAGCATATAACCCGAACGGGTAGTAAGACACGGTGCTAAATAATAATAATATAAATACCCACTTCAGTGGCCTCTTGGTCTAAGACGTCACTCTCACAATATACTGACCTGCCGATGGTAGGAATATCGGGGTTCGAATACCAGTCGGGTGTACTAAGGTTGTTTTATATAAATGATTTTTCACTTTCTCTCCACGAAAATGCAGGTACAATTCATATAAATTCAACTTTTCTCATCCTCTGACCCTCAAATGATGGTGACTAGAAATAATTAAGTCCTAAATTTACGCACACGAAAGTGAATGGGGGGAGAGGGGAAGGCAAAGATTAGTGAGAAATGGAGAGTTTTTTGGCTAGCAGTTTTTCTATTGAAAATCAAATCCAAACTCTATTTTCTTGCGTTTATTTAGTAAAATTTAAAAGCTTGAAAATGAATAAATAAGAATGGGAAAGCAAAAAAAAAAATTAAATCTAAAGGAATGCACAGCTGTGATCATGTGACACATTCACACACACAAAAAAAAAGAGAAAGGGTGAGGGTTGGAGGATAGAATACAATAAAAATAAAGGTGGAAAGTGGAAATAGTGGTACTGAATGGGTTGGAAGGGTGCCTGGGAGGGCTGAGCTGGTAGTAAGAGTGACAGGCGTAAAAAAGTGAAGTTTAGACGTTACGTCAAATATGCATGTGGGGCTGGTTGGTTGTTTCACNCCCCCCCCCCCCCCCCACTTCACACAGCCCCATTGCTCCATGAGTAGAAGGGTTGACTGAATCATTCATAACGTTGAGATGCGAAGAAAATTCTAGTGTGGCATCTTGCGTTGGTAAAGGATGGTTTGTTGTTTTTTTGGTGGATTTTTTTAGATCCTGTTTAAGTGGATTTTCTATAGTGTTCGTAAGCTTAGCTCGACCATGACGTCATTCTAAGTGTAGCTCATTGGCGCACTATAAAGTATACCTGTCAACAGACATTAAATTAGGACGCACTCGAATTGCGAAATTAAGTATATCCGTCAACCGATGCACATTAATTTTGGATCAATCTGTAATCCCATTCAACTCCTAACCCCTAATCTCAACTAACCTAACCTAACCCAACCTAACCTCCCTTTTCCACTTTGAACAAAGTTATTATGAATTTAATCTTTGCTCCACAGTTAGTGTAAGGGTATTACCAATCTCGAATGAGTTGTGCCACAATCACTCACCTCGGTGGCGTAGTTAGTTAACGCGCTAGTTTCGTTAGTTCGAACCTCGCTCGGGTGAACTGGAGGGTGATTTTTTCTAAATGGTTTTCCACTCTCCCTTAACGAAAATGTGGGTTCACTTCCACTATATTCAACCTTCCCAACTCTTATCCCATTAGTGAAATTATTACTTAAGCGTCTAGTCCAAACGGGTAGAAAGATACGGTGCTATGTATTATTATTATTATTCCACAATTCGTGTGCACCCGTATTAATTTCTCCGCAATTCGTATGTAACGTAGCCCATTAAGTTGTAAAGTTTCTTTGGTGGATAAGTGGTTTAAGGGGAATCTGTTATTTAATAAGTATAGAAGCTCAGAAAAAAGTTCAGTTTTAATTTAAATTTGTACTATATTAATTTTTTAAAAGAGCATTTTTGTAGTATATTATCCTAAATGAAAAACTGTACTCTGTATCATCTTAAATTAAGACACCTTGGATTTGACATCTTTCTTTTTCTTTTGAGCGAAGACACATAGCAAGTTTGAACAGTAATAAAACAAAACTTGAGGTTTTCTTTATTTAAACCATTACTTGGTCCACTGACAACGTTGTATTTATTTAATTTATCTTTATCAAACCCACTTTGGTGGTCGAGGGGTCTAAGGCGTCACTTTCATGTTGGACTGACCTGCTGTGGACGAGGAGATTAAGCTTCAAATCTCGGTCGGGTGTATTGATAGTTTTTTTAATTAAGTTTTCTCCTCTCCCTCCACGCGAATGCGGGTATACTTCCTATAGTATAACCTTTCTTATCCCTTAAACCAGTAGCGTAATTAGTAGGCTACATAAGTGTATAACCCGAATGGATAGTAAAATGCGTTGCTAAATAAAAATCTTCATCAACACTAATTACTGATACTCAATTTGTTTTAATGCCTTCTGTCCGAATACAGGTTTATGAATTAATACAGCCAACAGCAACCGAACCAATGGATGCATTCTTTTATGTGCTCACTATGGGGGTTTTTAGAACTGTATTTTTCTACCTGTTCAGGTTATACTTAAATGTATAGTAATTATTATTATATTGATTTAGAGATGAGGCAAGTTGTATTTAGAGGAAGTGAATCCTTATTTTCATGAAATAAGAGTGGAAACCGATTTATGGAAAAACCACTCTCAGTATACCCTACCGGGATTTGAACCCCTATCTCCCTGATACCTCAGACCATGCGGCCACCGAAGCTGACATCATAAAGTTGATGGTTAACACACCTAAACACATCACAAAACAAATAACGTTTTTGTTCATGTTAGGACACAAGATTAGCAGGTTTTTCACAGAAACAGTTATGTTTCACTTGTAAAAATATGTTCGCATATGACGTGTTGTGGCATGTTGCTAATGTAGGAACAGCTACTTTATATTGTACCTGTGATATGTTATCACCAATCAGTATAACACTCATTGGCCAAGTATTAACGGCAAAAAAAACCTTTAGAGGGGAGTAGAGAAAAACCCGTGAATGATTAGTTAAATGAAAACAAATAGGTGAGAGCATAATTATAACCGGTAAAAGTTTATTTTAAATAAGCTCTACTTACCCTGGAAAACATCCACCACACGCCAATGGAATATAGGTGGAAGTGTATGGTGTTAGACGTACTGTATTAGGTTATGTTAGTTTGTAAGTTTTTTTAGCACCACCTCTTACTACCCGGTCAAGTGATACGTCTATGAACTAATTACAATAATGTTTTTTTATGTATTAGGACTATTTAGTTGATATGAAGCTCACTTGCATTTACGTTAAAGTAAAGTGAAAAACCGCTTCCAGTGCACGCGGCCGGGATCTAAACCCGATCCCAATCTCCATCTACAACAGTCTAGTACAATACGAAAGTAGCGTGTTAGACCATGCGGCCACCAAAGTGGGTGGTGTTCGTAAGTAGTGTGCTGGTATAAGCCACTTATTTTAAAAAAATTGAAAATCAAATACTACCTTTTCTCTAATCAAAAGGTATGTTTAAAAATATTAATCAGTGCTAGGTGGATCACGTTAAAGTGTGTCCTAAATTGAGACAAAAGTTACCCGTTAGGGTAGACCATTTGGGCACCGAGGCGTGTGAGAGGCTTGAAAATGTGTAAATAACGCTAGGAAGTGGACCAAGTTAGGGCAAAAACTCGGTTAAAGTGGGGACCAGACTAAGGTGAGAACCAAGATAAATTGTGAATAAAATTTGAGCGTTGACCAGATTAAGCCTTATACCAAATTAAGCCGTAAATCTTGGATTAAGTTAGGATGAAGTAGACCAAGTTAAGGCTTGGATAAAGTTAAACCGTAGACAAAGTTAATTCTTGTATCAAATTAAGCCATAGATCGGGTTAGGGCTTAAGTCAAGTTGAGACGTAGATCAAGTTAAGGTTTGTATCAAGTTAAAACGTATACCAAGTTATGGTATAAATAAGTTAAGACTTAGTATACCAAGTTAAAACCTTGATCAAGTAAGTTGTAGTCCAAGCTAAGGTGGGAGACGCTATTGTATAGTGTTAAGGATGCTACCTGCTTGTGGATCGTAACTTAGCGGTTGTAAAACTGAAGGACACTTCAGTTTACGATCAGCCCGCTGGTTGAGGAGGGCGGAATAACTTCACGGATCCCATCACACACAGATTTACAACGAAAAACTATTTGGAAGTAAATCAAATAAAAGTGTGTGTGTGTGTGTGCTTTTATTCAACACAACTGTTCGTTCAAAAAACCCTTGCATATTTTACTATCAATTTATTTCGGGATTTTATTCTTATTGTAAAAACTTGTAGAAGTTTGGGAGGGTTAAAAACGGGATAATAAGAATGAAGTGGTCGTAAGGAAGATATGTTAAAAATTAAATTTGATATATTTTAGCTCACGATCTGATGTCAGCATTGATCATCAAGTGACTTATTTGATTTATTTGATTGGTGGATTTAAAGTGCACAGTTAGTACTTTTCTTCCTTTTTTACAGACAGATTACGGCACCAAACGACTTCCTAACATTACACATCCAGTCCTAACTCCTATATATGTACTTACTGGGATCTGACCAGAAACCTCTATACTTAGGCTCAGCCACCCTTAACTGCTTGGTTACATAATCATGTAAAACGAGGCCTGCACCAGTGAGCATGTGGACAAAATGCCTTAAGGAAAAAACACCCCAGTTCACCCGAATTATAATGCCGATTTCGCTGTCACCAGTAGACCAGATAAGATGAATGAAAATGCAGGTTCATCTCATCTCATCTCATCTCAATGATACCTTCCTCATTCCCACCTCATTAGTGCGAGCTAAGTATATGAGTGGCCCAGGGAATTGGTAAGATTCGGAGCCTGTTAAAAAAGAAATCAGCAGACTGTAGAATGGTTAATTTACAAAAACTATACTAACACTACCCGCCTCGGTGGCGTAGTTGGCTAACGCGCTTGTCATGTTGATCTCGACTGCTGAGGACAGGGAGGTCAAGGTTAGAATCTCGGTCGGGTGAACTGGGCTAATTTTTCCTAAATGGTTTTCCACTCTCCCTCCACGCAAATGCGGGTTCAATTCCTCTAATTCAACCTTCCCAAATCCTAATCCATTAGAGTAATTAGTACTTAAAGCGTATAACCCGAACGGGTAGTAAGACGCGGTGCTAAATATTATTATTATTATTATACTCACACTCTACCCCTCCCGAGTGGGCCATTCGACTTCTACCTTCAGACTTAGAGTCCGCTACAATATCCGTGCGCCCAGAGAATCTCGATTATTGGTGCCTAGGGCGTCTTTATTGTAGTGAACTACGGAAGTATTCGTTATGTACGGTACCTGTAACAAAGTCCAATAAGCATTGGTTCAAATCCCGGGTGAAGACTAAACCTCACAAGTACCCGGAGGTACTTAATATGTCATCTTAGTCTATGCCATTATAAAGGATATAGTCCAATATTTCTTACTGTTAGAAGAAAATAAGCCTAAGTCAGATCTATTTTAAAGTGTTTGTATTTCTAAGATAAAGGCCGCCTTAGTGTCCGTTTTTATGTGAAACAAACTTATATGTATGAGACGCGACTTCTATTCAAACTGATCAAATCAAATCAGATATGTACACCCTATTATATTTTTAGTGCTTAATAAAGTGTCATCTTTAGTTACTATTTATATCATTTCACCTTTCCTTGTGTCCATGTTGATCTTATTTCTATGTTACATATTTATAAATGCGAATTGAGCCTAAGCGCCTTTATTATACTTCTAGGACTTTCTCTTCTTCCTATAAAGGAGAAGCCGATTCTCCGGTGCCAATCGCTTATGGTTCAAATTCAACTGATTTTACAATAATATTGTATTCATTTCTCAACACATCTCTTTAATATTGCTTTCTAAAAATCTACCATTATAATTTAACTTCACATATTAAATTATATACAATAAATTGACTACAGTCCTTGTTCTTTGTTGTAGAACATTTTGTTTTAGTCAAATTTCTTACTAATTCGTTTAATCTACAATTTCTACAGATCCAATTTTCTAATGTATTAACTTTATTTTATCAAATTGTCTTCTCTACAACATAATTTAACTAATTTATAGTTATATTTATTTAACAAAACACTTTTTTTTATTTCTCCATAAAAGTGTTTAATATTATTTAATTTCATGTAGAGAATATGCGGGTATTATGGAATAGTCGGGCAATACGGAATACCATTTTGTCGCAATCTATCGTTAACTATTTCAACTATTACAGAAAACAATTTCGAACAAATAGTGACGCCCTCACTTTGACAGATCAACTGATTGTTTTGTGAGACACAATTGTTTGTTTTGGCTGTCATAAAAACTTTTGCAGGCTAGTGTGTATCGTGATATATTTCTTTACTCTATTGTTCTTATGAATTCGAATCAAATCATTAGGTTAAGGCTCATTCATGCTTACCTTTGCGATAAAACATTATTTTACTGTAATTTTATTATACCCTAAAAAAAAATCCAAAATGGCTAGTCGGGCGATAAGGAATACTGTGCTATTCCATAATGCCCAAACATTTTTCAAGTATTTGGCAAGGGATTTATTTTTTCAGCGTAAGCTTAAACATTTTTCCTAGCGCCTAAGAAATCTATTATATTTAATAAATAATTATTAATACTGATTTATTAATTCGTTATTTTTATTATAATGTATTATTTCAATGTTTCATTACTATTACTATTTTATTTTTTTACACATAATATTTGCATGTTTCTTTACACTTGCTTAAGAAACATTTGTTAGTGTTAGTAACTATAATTATTTTTTTATATAATGTGTGTAGTATTCCATATTCCATATTGCCCTCGTTTTTTCCACGTCTCTTTTAAGTGATCTTACAGGACATTCAAAGTTATTAATTTTGTTTTAAACACTAAAAATAGTTAAAAGCATATTAATTATAAGTTTAATTTGGAACTTAATGGCAGAGTGTGAAAATACTCTTTGATATTATTGAAAAAGTAAATGGTATTCCATACTACCCGCACTTCCTCTATTATATTCTACTATTCTAATTTACCATTTTTTGATAGTCTTTAGTATATTTATATCAAGTGACAGCCTTACACGAAGCAAGAAATATTGCAACGCATAGGTTTCTAACTCTTAAAAAACTTATTATTTTCTACCATTTATATTTGCAGCTGTAAAAAAATGGTATGGATGGAAAATACTATCGATTAGCATTAAAACTATATTAAAATTGTCAGCTAATTTTCTTCTTATATCTATCCTACTTAAGAAAAAAGAGCAAGCGTTGATTAACCTCTTAAATATCTATTGCTCATTATTTTGCCTACTAATGTCCGACAGCTGGCGAGATCTACGATGAACTGAGCATTCTTTCAAACTAAACACTAGGTCAATTAAACTGCGCGCGCATCTGAGTGTCAACGCAGCTATCGTATTCAGGCGGAGTTTGCTCGGGTAACACGCGCATGCGCCATGACTTTGTTGAACAACAGGGAACGCTGGTGAGTGGGTATTTTAAATACAAAACATGGAATATTAAACGTTTAAAAACCGATATATATCCGTTATTAAACGTTTAATATACCCTGTTTATATGTATATATAAACAACGAATACGTTCCCTTTTTAAAAGTTTTATATATATATATGGTTTGTAAAGTGCACTTTCTGAAATTACTAATTATGTCAGTACACTAGAATTTCTATGAGCGTGAGCGAAAAAGCCTACCAATTTTGTCGGGAAAGGTATTTTCACATACCTTTCTGGGTTATTTTACATGCCACAATCAACTCCCCCTCTATAGAAAGTTCCGCTAAAGATTGTTATCACTCAAGTAAAATCCATCGACCCCACCTTGGTATGAACCCACGATCAACGTGTCCTGAGGTGGGCACTCAACCCCAAAACCACCTAGGTCAGGGGTCGGGGAACCTTTTTACCTAGTATCCCAAAATATATTTATTAACGTCGACGTTACACTCTGGATTTGAAAGGAAGAAAATTATAGAGGATTTTATTCAAATTCAAAATATTTATTGAATCTATTTATTTTCATACGGAGAATACAATTAGAAATATAAAAAATATAAAATAAATTAATATCCTCATTATGAAACAAAAAGACTTTTTGAAAACTTTTTCATTTCAGGTTTTGAAGAAAGATGTTTTATTTTTATACAATAACATAAAAATTGGGGCATTTTGATGTCAGAGCAATTTGGATACTTTCTTCGGGGTCTAATCGATTACTCTGCTTTGATCTTATGTTCAATAGAGTGGAAAATCCTTGTTCGCAAAGGTGGGTTGTTGAAAATGGCAGCAAATTTTTTACTACCTCCTCATGTCTAACTTTGAAAGCCTTTGCAGCTGTTGACATACAAAAATATGACAGATCTGCTTTGTTTTCAAATGTAATTCGTGCTTAGTTATTGGATCGAAGTTTAAAAAATTCCTCTGCCAACCCTTGAGGCTCTTTTGGTACATCAGCAATTTCACATTTAAAGGGATCTACAACCAAACTGAGAGCGTGTGAGTCAAGATCTGGAAAGTAAACAGAGAACCACTCTATGAGTTTGGTAAGATGCCTTATAACTGCATTCTTGATGTCGTCAAACAAATATTTTCACAATCTCCCAAAAACAAAGCTAGCTTTGAAAAGGAAGCTATTTTGTTTTGTTCTGCTTTCTGTCTCCAATATAAAAAGTCAAATTATTTCTCTGGCTGAAATTAAATTGATGTTTTTTCATTGCAATTCTTTGTTCAATGCATACACATACTCAAAAATGTCAGCTAAATATTGGAGTTCAACATGGCGGGACGTCCCCTAAGCACGTCTATTACATTGGCCAGATGCAGTGTTGCCAGAAGAAAAATTTCTGACATAACAAGGAATGTGCTTTTTATATAATTTTATTTATGTCTATAGGGTCCTTATTACCCCCAAGAATTGCATTTTTACCTCTATTGGGATAATTTACCCCAGTTCACCGACCCCTGACCTAGGTTGACAACATATTATTAAATGGTATTCTTCTTTAAAGCTAAGTATGTTGGAGACTTGATTAAATACATTTTCAGCCAGTGATGGACCTTATAAAGGGGTGAGGGACTAATGGAAGCGAGCTGAAATCCCCCCTTTTTTCAATCCACATCTTACTAACCACCCCGGCTAAGCACATTTAGTTACACTAATGTATAACGGATGAGGAAGGTGGAATTTAAAGAGAATGTAGCTAAAGTTGCGTGGATGAAGAGTGGGAAATTATTTAGGAAAAACATCAGGGCATTCTGCTGAGATTTGAGCACCAACGTTCCCGTCACGGATAAACTAGACAAGATGAAATTATGTGTGCACAAGGGTGAGGAATAATTTTAATAAAACCTAAAGTAACCAAAAGTATTCATAGTAATGAATACAGGTTTAATACAAAATACCAATTAGTAAGTGTAGGATGTTCAAAAGGCATTCATTAAAAGTGCCCGTGATCTTTCTAATTGCAAAAAAGTAAAGAAATAATATATTTGACATATTATCCTTCTTTACATTTCTTAAACTATTAGGGTGACCTGATGGTCTAGGGGTAAGGTGTCGGACTTCTGTGCTGGGGGTTCGGGGTTCAATCCTCAGTCCCAGTACAGATTTATCTGATTACCAAACCCTTCCTTCACCTCTGACAAGACGTGTGTTAATCACAATTTGTGAGTGTGTGGAATGCCAGGCCTCCACCGTGGCCCGGATTCCACGTTAAACTGTAGGTCCTCCATTTCATCTCACAATCACCCTACCATTACACATTAGCGTGATTGCGTATAACCCAAACGGGTAGTAAGATGTGGTGCTAATAATAATAATAATAATAATCTATTCATTCCCTCCATTTCCTTTATTACTGCTCATTGGTTAAGATTTCTGTCTGCGCAACTGTTAACCACTTAGAGTATTCGCACACCAGACTAAATTAAAAATTTACCAGGTACTCTTTGTTTACCCTTAAAGGTAGCGAGGGTTCGATTCCCGTGTCCAGGTGTCATTTTTCAAATTTACGAATACTTCCTTGACGTGTTTCACTATAGTGTAGCTTTTAAGATAGGATCATAATGTAACCACTTAAGGTAAAAATATTTCCTTTCTACATAAACGTGGTGTACATTTGCGAAAGGTTTTCATTAGGTGTCCCTTCGTGAAACATTCTCACATGCGCATATCACAGCAAGTAAAGTTACTCTAAAGCTTCTGCAAGTGACACTAGCGCCAAGAGAAGAAGTGGTGAACTCTAGAACTAAGCCCTAACTCGTGACCTACCTGGGAGAATCTCGCTTGAATAGTGAATGTTTTTATAAACCGTATGGTGAAATATTCAGTTTTACATTGAAATCTAAAGTGGTAGAATAGTAAAATGAGTAGGTAAATATCATTATCATCCATGGATATAAATTGAGGTGAGCAAAGCAAGGATTTTTGGTCCATAGAATTATTAATAGGACTTTTCTATCGGGTGAACAATATTTTTATTTAAAATTAATTTATCACATCCTTGAAATAATTAATAATGTTATCATTTATGTTATAATTTTGTCATCACTTGATTTTAGGTTCACAGGTAATTTTATTGTTATGTCGGTCAAAATATATTTTGAGGTAATTTTTGTTAATGAAATAAAAAAATGTATCTAAGTATTATATATATATATATAATTTTTAGATTTAAATATATATATATATATATGTATATTGTCATGATAACAATATATTGTTTGAAAATTCTTAATATTTCTTGGGTATTTTAATTAGTAAATTTGTTTCATATCGCTTTCAAACAAAAGGTGATTTCTTTAATACTCGTATATATAAATTTTGCGTTTTATATTAACACGTTAATGTATTATGGTTTTTTGAAAGTTTTAGTTTAATTCGACAATTATTTAGTATATTGTTATATAGTTATAAAATAACTACAATTTAAGATAAAATTTTGTTGGACTATTATAAATATATCTGTATATTAAATTATACTAATAATTAACGTCAGTCCAGTTCAGCTTTCCGGTAACGTAAAGGGGTTGGATGTACCGAGGTAGTTTTTCCTAACTGGTTTCCCACTCTCCCTTGACGTAAAAGCGGGTACCTTTCCTCTTAACGCTACATCTTTAATCTCTACCCCGTTAGTGCAATTAAATATATATACATATTAAACACATGTTTTGGCCGTTATCTGAGAATATTACAGGTGATCTATACGCTGACTGACATTGTTTCGCGATGCGGGATTAATCCTAGTAGAAGAAAGAGATGAAGATATAAAAATAAGTGATCATGGACAAGTAAAATAGAACATACTTTCAAAACTTTGGCAAGAAAAAAATTTCATCGATCAGCAATGTCGGTTGCATTCAAAATTGTCGCAGCTGTGCATTGGACGTAATCAGATGAGTGTTCCGGGCAGCATCCTTACAGGAGCAGGGGACAGCTGGGCTCGGTCGATCAATATCCATGACAACACAGAACTGTGCGTCACAGTTCCCTCCCCAACATTTTAAAATGTTCTACTTCGAGTGAAATAAAAGCTCAGTTCTTCTTAGTTAAACGTTTAAAGGTATGCACATTAGGGCCTATAGGTCAGTGAGTCTCTAACTGTTGGACGCAACCCACCGGTGACTCACGAGCCGATTTTTTATGGGGTCACGAATAAGTTTTATGAAATGAGGATTTTTGTAACTATCTTAAATATAAAATTATGAGCAAATGGGAAAGTGAAAATACTGGAGTATTATTATTATGGTTGTTATTATTATTAGCACTGCGTCTTACTACTCGTTCTGGTTATACGCACTTACGCTAATGTGTAATGGTAGGGTGATTGAGAGATGAACTGGAGGAATCCGAACCACGGTGGAGGCCTGACATTCCTCACATTCACAAGATGTCTTGTCAGAGGTGAAGGAAGGGTTTGGTAATCAGATAAATCTGTGCCTGGACCGAGGATTGAACCCCTGACCCCCAGCACAGAAGTCTGACACCTTAACCCTAGACCACCAAGTTACCCATTATACTGGAGTAAAAATAAACAATACCTCATGTCCATTAGGTGGGTCGTCATACAAATTTGGTCGCGGATCCTAAATGTATGGGAACCACCGCTATATGCTATAGTTCATCAAACAAAAATATTTACTAATATAATATTATTTTATTAGCGATGTAGACTATTTGGTGATATCTAAGCTAATTTTCAAAGCTGGTTGCATCTTAATTTAACGCACCTAAGCACTCTAAGCACATTCACACTTAAGACACTGACGTAAGAAACAGAAAGATGGCGAAGAAAATGAGCAATTCGCACTGCAAGGCCTCTAGTCTAGATTATTATAACACTTCCCCTCTTCCATTTACGAGTATAAACACTCGCTCTACTGTTTGCACCTGGACAGCATTGAATTGTATTTTAATGTTATATTATTTATTGTTCCCTATTCTAAATATACATCTACTTCCACGGGCCTATTTAATCTACATACTGGCAGGGAGATTCCTATTTTGGTGAATAAATCAAAGAGCCTGAGCTGTAAGATATTATATATATATATATATATATATACACCAAAAAACCACTTCNAAAAAAAAAAAAAAAAATTTTTGACAATGTAAGACTATTTTTATAATTATTTAAGAATGTATGGTTATGGTTTCAATGTTAAAACTCACCGAATTGAATCTAAATAGGTACATTAACATGGGTAATCTTATCTTGACTAGTCACTACGTCACAGATAGGCAACGTCCTTGAAGATTAACAATAACATTAAAATGGCAGGCTCGTCTGTAAGGGTTAGTTTTTACGGATGTGACATGCGGGACCAGCTATCCGTGTCTTTCTTTTTAATCGTGGGTATTTATTCCTGAACCGACAAGACTTACAAATACACCTAATTTTAGAAGAGACACACAACCGGTAAATACTGTATATTAATTTGAAAGGGGAAGCACCGATTTCACCAAAGATACATTATTCGGCTATGTCGGGAATTAAAAACAGTATCCTTAGTTCAGTAGACAGACAGGCCACTAATAAGCAAAGAATGTCGTACAATTCGCATCTAACTCTGCTAAAGCTAAACAGTTGAGCATTTTAGTATTTATATCAGGGTTTTTACATAAACCATCATGGATTTTTATTAATGGTAATCCCAATTACTGAGAGTAGTTTATGTATTTATGTTAGACACCTTTTATCAGTGGATAACACGTTTGTCTTCTGAAATAAGCGTCCCTGGTTCAATTTCCGCTAATATTGATAGCATTATTACTGGTGGAATTAGGGTAGAGTTTTTAAACCCGTGTGCCCTGAAGTATGAGCAGGTGTGCCTCAGAAGTTTGGTAGAAGGTAGAAATGAAACTGGAAAAAATCGGGGAATAAAAATACATCTTACTATATAAATTTATAAATTAACACAATCGTAAGAATTTTATTGACAGTTTTAGGTTTCTTTGTGAAGGCGTTGATGGGCGGTAAACAGCCAGTACCATCTTAATCCGTGGTCACACTGGAAAGTAACCCGGATCCCCATGATTCTAGATTCCCCGTTGTGAACTTATCACCAAATAATTAATGGTTTGTTTTGCTTGTTTTAATCAACCACGTCTTACTACCTGTTCAGGTTACAAGCAGATATGATAATTACTCTAATGAGGTAGGGCTGAGGAAGGAAATTTTTCAGAGGTAGTCTAACCGCATTTGCGTGGAAGGAGAGTGGGAAACCATTTAAGAAAAATCACCCTCAGTATACCGGGATTCGAACCCCAATATTTCCGTCTTCAACAACATGGGATTTTGTTGACAGTACTAATAAATTTAAAGGTTCAATTTTATTGACTGTTTACATTTATATTCCCGTGATTGAGTGGTAAGGCGTCCCAGTAAATTGCTCTGTCCAGGGCCTATAGTGCTGTTAAGATGGCCCTGGACTGAATGCTGTGACTTTTTAGACTTATGTTAGTTTGTAAGTCACATCCTGATGTTAATAAGTTGGTTTTTAAAGTGCGCACCATATAATATTTAATTTAAAAAGTAAGGTAAAAAAACAAACTCTATTTATATTTGTTGCAGTGAAACCCAAACTCGTGTCATATCATGGGAACCAGTCTACGAGAAGGATATGGCGATGTGAATGGCCTTGATAGTAAGTTGAAGGTCACACCGCTTCATGACCTAGTTGCATAACTCTGGATGTATACGAGAACATCCGTATCTCATTTCCGCTACTGCAAACACGAAATATCTTTTCAGAGGTGAACACACTCGGGGGGAAAAAACGTACAGACTAAAATGTCAGACTCGTCTACTTTTGGTTTTGCCACCGAACAGTGATGTCAGTGTTCGAATCCCATCTGGATGTGTCCTACTGGGGGTGGAGTCTTTCCGAAATGTGGTTTACCACTCTCCCTCCACGCAAATTCGGGTACACTTCCTCTAAATTGAATATTCCTCATCCCTAACAAACTAGCGTAATTAGTTTACATACGTGTTGAACCGAACTGGTAGTAACTAGTAAGACATGGTGCTAAAAAGAGGGGTTGGGGGGGGAATGCAGATACCATGATTTTATATTATTATTAGCAGCGTGTCTTACTACCCGTTCGGGTTATACGCACTTACGCTAATGTGTAATGGTAAGGTGAGTGTGAGATGAAATGGAGGGCCTACAGTATAACGTGGAATCCGAACCACGGTGGAGACCTGGTCATTCCCCACATTCACAAGATGTCTTGTCAGAGGTGAAGGAAGGGTTTGGTAATCAGATGAATCTGTGCCGGGACCGAGGATTTAACCCCGGCTGCCAGCAAAGAAGTTTGACACCTTACCCCTAGACCGCCAGGTCACCCATATGATTTTATAATAAGACGGCATGCCAAAAAATCATTAGTGTTATATATCTTTTCTATGTTTATTTTAAAGTTTCCAAAATATCCCTGATGACTGGGATGTAAAGGTTCGAATTCCGTCCTGTTGCATAGTTGGTGGTTTTTCATCCTTTCTCCACGCTAATTAGGGTGCACTTCCTCTTATTAACTATCACCCTCATCCCTTTCATTTGAATTAATCTGTTAAATATATCCTATGTTGAAAACCACGAACCAAAAATAAAATATAGTTATTTGTAATTTTTTTTTTAAATCCTTAGCATCCTACTACATGTCTGGGCTGTATGCATTTTAATTATGCTAAGAAAATGGGGGAGGGATGATTAAATTAAAATGTAGATGAAACTTACCCGCATTTACGTGGAGAGAGATTGGATAAAACATTTAGAGAGAGAAAAAAAATCCTTCCTTACACTCGGCCGGGATTCTAAACCCGACCGCCCAGTCACCGTAAAACCAGATAAGATCTGACACTTAGTCTGCGTGACCATTGAGAGGGTTTGTTTGTAAATCAAATTCTTATTTTGTTGTAGATGACATTGACTGAACTCTCAAATGCGTGCCACGTGTTAACAACCTCGCATCTGATACTCCTTGTTCATAAGGCTCACACGAACACATTTTGATAAGGTATATTCGACCGTGTATACTGTTATTAGATGTAATCATTTAGGAACTCGAAAAGAATCGTGCCTAATATAAGTGTTGTTCATGATTAATCATATATGTTATGGTGTCGGAGTTACTAAATGTATCTATTCACGCTATCCTCTAATTAGAGTCCTTCGCGGATACGAATAATTGTAATATTATTATTAATAATAATAATAATAATAATAATAATAATAATAATAATATTTAGCACCGCGTCTTACTACCCGTTCAGGTTATACGCTTTAAGTACTAATTACTCTAATGTATTAGGAATTGGGAAGGTTGAATTAGAGGATGTGAACCCGCATTTGCGTGGAGGGAGAGTGGAAAACCATTTAGGAAAAACCACCCCCAGTTCACCCGACCGAGATTCGAACCTCGATCTCCCCGTCCTCAGCAGCCGAGCTCAACACGACAAGCGCGTTAGCCAACTACGCCACCGAGGCGGGTGTAATGTTATTAAACATTCGTATAAAATTATATATATATGGCTGGAATGTGGATAAAACTGTGGATATTATTATACTACTATAAAGCCACACGGCTGACTCACTCACTGACATTAATGTTTACCCTCTTCCAGATGAGCTAGAAACTTGAAATTTGTCAAACTTATAGCTTCTGGCCTGTAACCGACGAGAAAATCCCAAAAAGTTTAAAGGAAAAAAAAATTTAAACCCTGAAAAAAATTCAAAATATCGAAGCAACTTTTAAGTCGATGAGGACCTTTCTGTGGAGGTCTCTTGAGGCTAAACGGTAAGACCTATCAAAAAACGGCTCTGGAATTACATTAGTTTACATTCACTTGCAAAGAAAACTGATTGAGGGTTTGAGGGCGGGTCCCCCAAAGAGCAGAGCGAGTAAATACATATACGGATTTGTTTCCATCTCATGTCCAGAAATAATGTTGCCAGGGCTATCCACATAATTAATATTAATGGGATTAGGGATATGGATTATATAAAATAGGTGTACGCTCATTAGCTTAGAGGGAGATCGGAAAACCATTCAGGAGGAAAAAACATGTTTCTATACCCAGCCCCAAAATTCTAAATCTAACATCCCACGTCAACGACGAATCGTATGAAAGACGAGACATAGGGCCAGTTTCATAGTCAAATTTAGTACGCCTCAAGTGCGGTGCTACACTAAGTACATGACAACACCTACCTAAACTCGAATGGAATGGGCCAGTTTCCTATGAGAGAACGGCCCATTCCATTCGAGTTTAGGTAGGTGTCGTCTTGTATTTAGTGTAGCACCGCACTTGAGGCGTACTAAATTTGACTATGAAACCGGCCCTTAGGCCTTTGTACGCTTGCCTACCGGTAAGGTTAGATCATCTACAGATTATTTTAAAGTTTGTAATATATTTTACCTTCTCACTGGATATCAAGTATGGTGAATTATTCATAAAACTGGATATAAAGATATTTTGGTTTCGAGGTTTAGACGGAAAAGTACTTTCCATATACCCTCCAATTCTGAAAAGGTTGTTTGAAAGGCCAATTTTACCCCCTACCCTAAAAAAACTATATTGATCCTAGACAGTATTGTGTATGAATTATAGAAGGAATGCGGTAAGAAGAACTTTAACTAACAGTTATAAAAACTTACTAAAACCACTTTTGTAAGTTCATCCTTCAAGACATGTAATCCGAAGCTGTCTTAGTTACTTAAGTTAATAAAACTACTTGCAATTATTCATACGGCAATATATTTATTGATAAGTTATCAAATTTACTAAAGTTACTAAAACTAACTTTGTCAAGTCATACGTCAAGGTATACAATCTAAAGCGTTACTCTTTGTTACACAGTATCGATAACTATCAGATAAAACTAATAATATATATCAAAATGTTATCAATGTTGGCCACACTTGCATTGGTGGGCGTGCGGGCACAATGACAGGGATATCAAGTATGGTTTGCCGGTGATTGGGAAGTCAGGATTCGAATCCTTGTAGACTGTATTGAGAGTGTTTTTCTTAACAGTCTCCTGGTATTCCTTCACTCAAATTCTGTTATATTCCAGCTAAATTATACCTCCCTCACCCCAAATCCACCAGCGTATTTTAGGAGTGTATAGAGTCAACATTTTGGGAGAAGAGTTGGAGAAAAGATGGGAACAGTGCACCGCACAAACTTTTTAACTAGTCGCTACTTTACATAAAATATTGATAAGACACCGGTAAGTGAATTGTTATAAAAACATTTTATTTGTTCTGTGAATTATCTTCCAAGGCTATTTTGAATATATATAAATTTCTATAACTCGGAAAATACCGATTATATAATATATTATTTCTATTAAATGCTTTCCTATATTTAATAGTGCTACAAATCTTCTATAATAAGTTATTTAGTATCTCAAAGAGTTGCGGAGATACTATCAACTTTGGAAATTTCCACTAATGTAAAGGCCCATCAAAGTCATTTTCATGAGAAAATGAGATACGCCAATTTGTTTGTGGTATTAAACAATGGCTGGGTACGAATTTTAATCAAACTCGCTAGAACCGATTTTGAGAAAATCGATTACTTTTTTCATATTTTCATCCACAAGTAAGGTGCCCTTAATTTTAAGGTTAGGTTTCTAATTCCAAAATCATAGCTCGTGAACCTAATTCAATGTAACCCCAAGATACCAAGTTTTGGCCTAATTAGTACACACACAGACATACAGACAGACGACATCGCGTAAACCACTTTTTCTGGTTCAGACATCCGTTAAAATATTGAAATCGATTATTTATTTTTTTACGATCACAATACTTCTTCTATCCTAAAGATCGCGAAAAAGTAAAAAGTGTTTTTTAATTCCTAAATGTCTCTTTCGTATCGTGATATTACCGTGAAAAAAAAAGTTGTAAACATTAATCAAACGAATTTGTATTCACTTCACTTGCTTCTAAAAAGTTGGGAACTCGACTGTTCCAGTGCGGCTGAATATAACCAAAATCGATAAATTACCTGGTACGGCCAAACCCACCATTTCAAATGTCCATAGTATTCAAAAACTGATTTATTATTTGTATTATCTCGGAGAGGTCAAATACTATCTATAAATAGCTGGAACTTCTTGAAATAAGATCGAAGTTTGGGCGGTATCAAGAGATATAAAATAGATCTACAGGTTGGTTCGGAAATCTGTACAGACTTTAATGGTAGATAACGAGCGCTAAAACATATTTTTAGATCAATGAATATATGTCAACATACGTCACCTTTAGGTTCTAGAGAGAGCTGTTGATACATAATTATTGAAAGGCAGAAAATTTGTACACCAGTTTTAAAGCAGCTACTCAAAGGAGCAACTGTAATGAAGTCCTGACGACGTCGAAGCAATGATGGTCGTACATTTTCAAAGATTTCCAAATCCCATATGCTAGATGCATGTGTACCACCTCAGAATGCATGAGCTACTATGTCACGCGTCCGCGTTACGAATGACGACGGTGAAAAATAGCCATTCTCTAGCACCAAAGGGTGACGTCTGCAAACATGTACTCATTAAAGAAAAAAAGGTGTTCTTATCTCCAATTAAAGTTTTTGTAGAGAGTTTCGAATCATCCTGTATAATTTTTTTAGCAGCACGTCTTACTACGCGTTCGGGTTATACGCTTTAAGTACTAATTACGCTAATTGATTAGGAATTGGGAAGGTTGAATAAGAGGAAGTGAATCCGCATTTGCGTAGAGGGAGGGTGGAGAGCCATTTAGGAAAAGCCCCTCCCAGTTCACCCGACCGAGATTTGAACCTCGATCTCCCCGTCCTCAGCAGTCGAGCTCAACACGAATATCGCGTTAGCCAACTACGCCACCGAGGCGGGTTCCTGTATATTAACTAGCTTCAAACATATTTAGATCATGATCTGTCTTGTAGATACCGCGAAGTACGTGGGAGCTCAATTCATTCTCGTGGCTCACTGAGTAGTGTAGTCACAGTTAAAAGGAACTCTGGATGATACTTACTACATTTATAATTTGTTTACGGCTTCGTCCTGTCTAATTAGTTCATTAATAAAACGATAGGAAACGTTCTTTAGAAAATACAAACATGTTTACTATCAATATTGATAACTTTTTTTTTGTAAGCCACGTCTTACCACCCGTTATGACTATCCTTATGTTTACACTAATAGTCTAGGGATGAGGCAGGTATAATTTAGAGAAAATGTATTGGCATTTGCGTATGGGGTGAGTGAGAAATAGTTTAGTAAGAATAACCCTTGATATACCTAACCAGGATTTGAGCCAGAATCTTCCATAATTTACACACATAATTATGACCATCAATCAACCTAACTTAGCCTAACCTTGCAAGCTTTAATTAATTTTGTTCTTAATTAATCGTGTAAGTTCCTGTGTGAAGCTTCTCTTGTCCTCGTGGATTTCCATACAACGTATAAGGGGGAGGCGCTGTTCCTTCCCCTTACCCCTATAAAAATGGTGAAACTATGTTATTACACTCCGATTACTTATAACCCCTTCCTTGAGGTGTCGTTGAGGAATTCTACCATCGGACTACTTTTCTCCTTGGAGGGACCCGACACTAGTGATGGGCACAATCGAGTAAAAATAATCGAGTAACTCAATTGTGTTGTGTAATCGGTTGTACTCGATTCTTCCGGGATTACTCGAGTAACTTTACTCGGACCTTGTTATTATTTTATTTTCTCTTTTCTTACCAGCTAAGTGAGAATCGACCTTATTGGTTGGACTGTTTGCCATGCTATTTCCATTTAAAAGGCGTATTCCATTAGAGCTCATTTTTCGCCAACAGTTTCTCCTGCTACGCCAAAATGACCTTTTATGGTTTAAATGTTGCATGTGCATTTTCAATACAAAATACTCGCAGATGTAAGGTACACAATCGAAAAGCATGCTAACTAAGTGCATCACATTTCCGATCCTTTTTAAAAGTTACTCGATTTTTTTTACTCGGCACCTCGGTAATATTATTTCCATAATCGCATGGATGAAACTAATTATATTCAATCTTAATTATTTTATTGATTATAATTTATCCTTAGTAAGATATGATTATTTATAAATCGAAACTAATTATAGTAAGTTACAAAATAGAGAAAACGAAATTTAAATTGTTTTTACTTTTTAAAAGGTACCATTATTATCAATTTCTTTAACATGAATGTATAAATAAAAGTTTATTTATTAAAAGGGGCACAAAACATTGTTTTGTTTTGGTGAGACACTTCTTAAAATGCGTATTTTTATATTGACTGTACATGCAACGTGAAACATGAAAATAAAGGGGTGGAGATCACTGTCAGTGTCGACTGACTACCACAAGAAATTATTATTGACATGTTAATGTTATTAGTATCGAGTTCCATTGCAAAACTTCCGAGTAATGTTGTCCAACCGATTGTCAAGGGACGATTCGAGTATCCGTCGATGATTCGCTAAAAATTACTCGAATAATTGTACTTGATTCTTTTTTAAAGAGAATCGAGTAATTACTCGATTGTGCCCATCACTACCCGACACCCTCCGGTTGTAATAACCCACCAAGTGGATAGGAGACACCAGTGACTGTACATTCAACCGCCAACCACACGACGTGAAACTTGTAAAACAAGATGTAAGACTATTGAATCAATGGAGCCGCGATTTGGGCGTCAATTGTAATACTATGGAATCAAATCACCCCGCTTCGGGCGTCGATTGAAACACTACGAATTAATTCCCTGATATAATAATGCTGTGATGATGTTCAGGTTGTCTAAAGCTTCGTGTTCGAGCACTAATTAAATCGGTATATTAATAAAATTGAAGAAAGAGAACTTTTGATGGCTGTTTATTCACACACGGTTTATTTAAATGACACCTGTTAATTACGTATACATATTCCAATTAAATGTTTTATATCACTGCACATTTGTGATATTAATGAATTATTTTAGACTGTGACTGCCAGTGTGTGGCTCTGACTGACTCGTGCGTGGGCGGGATGGATGCCTTAAACATACGCACAACGGTTTATAAATGACATACCCCTTGCATTTTTCTCCCCTAATCAACAGTGTAAAATCTAACAAATAAAGTTCTATCAACAGGTTTTGTGAAGGCTAGCTTCTTATTGGTATAGAGAATTGGCGTCTTTTTTCCAAATACTACGAAGTTATTCCTTTTAACAGGAACCAACGCAGTTGCTCATTTAACAGGAAAGATGGTATAAAAATATATTTTAGTGGTGAAATCCTTTTCACATTATTTCTGAGAAGCGCGTGTTTCTTCATGGATGTCTCTTAAAAGGATACTCTACATATATTACTTTAAAGAAAAATTGCCTTCATCCATGACTTTTTACATAATTTATAGTAATCCAAACCAATATCATTACAAAGATCACATTTCTCGCTTCTATTACATTTTCTTTTCTGAAGTATACGTTCATTAGCGAGGCTGGCTGTGACATGAACCCCGGGCGGTTTATCTACCTCCCGTTTTGTTGCCACTTTGTTTTCCCGGTTCAAGGTCATTTATCTGAGTTTTCAGTGCTTTCAGCCTGGCCTTGAGAGGCCGAGATGTTGATATTGAGACATCGATCGGTGAGGTGTTTCCTAATTTATTAAATTACGGGTGAAACGCCCCCTTGGTCGATCACGCTCTGTCATTGAAGGAACCCAGAAACCTTTTAAGTTTTTTTAATCATTTAGTGTCTCAATCCCAATAATTGTCTATTCTTTTTCATGTTTTGAGAGTTTTTTTTTAAAGTCTTGTGGAGCCAGGTTCCTTGTAATATTGTATATTATAATCTCTTACTTGTGAGGAGATCTAAGTTCCCCCTGATCTAGATTCGGTTTGTTTTGTATTTAGTTTCCATCAATGTTTGTTTCTTACGTTTTGTGAGGTTAAGTCCCAAGAGTAGATTTATTAAGGTGGGAATGTATGAAACGCGAGTTAAGGCCAGTGTTTTTTTTACGATTTTATAACAAAACTTTTTTTTAAGATAAATAAAATATTGCTAATGTAGAAAGATAAAGATAGTTTAATTTTCTTCACATGATGATATGAATAGTTCTTGAATATCTGTCATGAGCATAATGGCATTGGATGACAAACATTTTAAACTAAGAGAAAAAGGTGTAATTATATTTCAGGACAACCTTGGCAGATATTCAAGAATTATCGATATTACCTTGCCAAGACACTTAAACTCTATGTTTATAATGGAGAATTATTTGATTTCTTTTGAACAAAAAATATATATATATATATATAAACTGGAAAAGTACTGCCCCTAATCGCTACATTCTTACCTTAAGATCCCCTTTTGCCATTAGTTTGAGTCGATTCTGTTAAGGGGCCGGGTTAACATTGTACTACCTTTTTATTTTCAGGATTAGTTTTAATTCGTTCACCCGGCACTGCTTTTCCAGTGGGATCAATATTATTATTATTATTATTATTATTAGCACCGCGTCTTACTACCCGTTCGGGTTATACACACTTACACTAATGTGTAATGGTAGGGTGATTGTGAGATGAAATGGAGGACCTACAGTTTAACGCGGAATCCGAACCACGGTGGAGGCCTGGCATTCCCCACATTCACAAGTTGTGATTAATACACATCTTGTCAGAGGTGAAGGAAGGGTTTGGTGGGATCAATATTCCTTTCTTTTATGACTATTGTAATTCTTATAAATCAAACATTTTTTTGGATAAAAATCTTTAATGTGCGTTGCAATTGATCGTAATTTATTAACATCCGTTGTGTGACAATTGGCTACAGACCAGGGCCTTGCTCTAAATATGTACTTTGGAAGGAGCGGAGGTCCGAATTCCCCCAGTCCACAACTCACAAGTCCGAAAATATTAATATCCATGTATTTTCATACTACTTCTTAATGCCTAGACAAGTTGCTTATTGGAGTCTTAAAAAGTTCACAACACTTTCAATTCCAATCATATATTTTTATTAAGTTAAGCTGATTCAATAAAAATGAGTTCAGTAAGACCCTGGACCTATAATATCCGAAACCCGGCATATCCGAAACGGCTAACAGAAATTTTCTTATGATTTATTTTTTCAGTAGCTAATATACAATCCGAAAAAAAAAAGCCAAAAGAAATTTCAGACATTTTTAAGAATAAATGATCAATTTAATTTAGTTGTGTATTTAACTTTGTTATATTAAATAACCATTTATTTAGATACTGTATGTTCATACATGTACAAAAAATACTTTTCTGTAAACATATATTATTTATACAGGGTGGCCCACGGAAAAAGCAGCCCGCCTCCTATATCCAGCCACTCTGAATTGGAGGTCAATCCCCTTCCACCCATATTGTGATATGAAGAATGAGCAAGTGAACTGCTTGTTTAAAACTTTATTGGCTCATTCTTCATGTCACAATATGGGTGGAAGGGGATTGACCTCCTTCAATTCGGAGTGGCTGGATATAGGAGGCTGGCTACTCTTCCGTGGGCCACCCTGTATATATATGTATATTTTACCTTTTAACTCTTCAGAGGGGTATTTATTTAATATTAGAAAATTTGCTTATTAGAAACGTGTTAAGTTACTTTTATTTCGGTTATCAGAGGTTTTACTGTAATCAGATTTTGTTGAGAAACCTCAGTACGAGACACCGAAGGTAGCCGCCTTCCTACCCCCTTTTCAAGATAAATATACCTCGGTTCAGTCCACTGACTACCGTGTGCTGGAAGTATCGCATTGTTGAATATGGGAAGGTGGATTCACGGTATACACAGGGGGGGGCGGGGGGAACGCGCGGTGGAAAGTATGTTGTGTGTAGAAAAAAAAAGTAATTAGAATAAAAAACAAAACACGCGTTAAAAATAGCGCCCGTTGAGAAAACGTCCGTGTAAAACGACGACTCACGACATGGATAGTAATAATAATATGTATTTCAGGAGGCGTAGGTCTATAGAAGCTCCAGTGGAGGTCAGTTGGGCATGGAGTCGACACAGGATCTCGTCACGTGACGCCGCAGACGAGCCTCTCATTAGTTAGCTGTTGGTGAGTAAGAATGAAACTGTCTGGATATTATTCTCTTTGTACAAACTGGTATCCAAGACACGGGAAATAAAGAAGGAAGATTAAAAAAACACAAGTATTGATGAGAATGGTTGGGTCGGTGGCAATGATAGCTTGAGAGAATTTTCTAGGGTAATATACATTCATAGAGCAATTTTAGTAGTAATAAATTGTATACAATAAAACACTTTTTTTAAATTCTTGAATGTTGTGTGTTGATAAGTTGATCGTACTTAGAATGGTTTAGTTCTCACAGAGTTTGATTTGTTTATTATATACACCAGTCTCAGTGGCAAAGTGGTTAAAGGCAGCCCATCACGAAACCAGGGAACTTTGGTTCAATTTCGGATGGAAATGAAGAAGATATTGTGCTGCTATTCCATTATTAAATATATGGGCGCCTATGTTGGATGCCAAGGGCATAGAAAGGAGTGGATTGGGGGTCCGGACCCCCTGGAATCTGATGGAACCCCCTAGGGGGAATGAGGTCTATACATACGATTAACAACTTTTATTGGTTAAAGGTATATTAAAAATTCCTAGTCAGTCCCCCTTACTGGGTGCATTCTGTATTATGTATAGATGTTTAGAAAGTGTGTAATTTATATACTGACATTACATATGTTTTAAAAGTGCACATCTAATTCCCTTATAATCAAAATATGTTTAAACATAACATTTGTATAGTGTGTTACACTTTAATAATTTCAAACAATTTTATATTCATAGATTAATGTTAAAATTACCCGCTTCGCTTCGGTAGCCGTGTAGTCTAACGCTCTACTCTTGCAGTAAACTAGATTACCATTGACGGGGAGATCAAGGTTCGAATCTCGGTCGGGTGTACTGAGAGTGGTTTTCCACTCTCCCTCCACGCAAATACTGGTACACTTCCCCTATATATAACCTTCCTAATACATAAAACCATCACTGTAATTAGTACATAAGCGTATAAACCAAACAAGTAGTAAAACAGGGTGCTAAAAAAAATTCAGATTTTTGCATAGTTATTAATAAATACCAAATATTAATTGATTTTCTTTATTAGTTTAATTTAATTGAGATAATTGTGTTTTTAATCACATAATTTGGCATATTATTTAAGTAGATAAAAAGAGGTTAGTAATTTGAATAAACTCAAGCTGCGAATATAATTCACAGCTCCGAACTAATCAACTCTAATTTCATTGACTCCTATTAACACAAACTTGTCAAGACCCGTAACAAATGTACCAACTTTTTGCTCATGTTTAACCACCTCAAACTGTTAAAGAAATAGTTAATCTAACATAACTTTAGCTGAAATCCATACTTTTTATGAATACAAATATTTTTTTAAATATAGACATATGTATTTTCTCTTAAAACTATTTAAGCTAGTTTCAAAGGTTATTTAGTATTACATCCCCAAAAGAGACATGATAACTGGAATTTGGTGTCACTTAACTATATTTTGTTTAACTTTTAACCGGAAGGAAGACAAAGGGAAAGAGGGATGTCAATTTATTAGTCCTAGCTCTTAGTAACACAAAGTCAATCTATCCAATAATTACACAGGAATAAAGGCTAAAAATAAAGGTTAAATATGTGGGTATATCCAGGAACTTTAAAAAGAATTAAGAGGCCCCTACTCTATGAGCTCTAAATTTGATGTCAAAACATGTTCTAGCTTATGAATTTAAATGTGAATTTTCGTATGCCCCTAAGAAAATAATGGCATTTTCTCTTTGATTATCTAATTAAAAACACACAAAAAGTAAACTGTTAAAAATTAATATTATTTAACAAGATTTCCTAAAAAAAAATTTCAAAATTAATAAGCGAGAGAGAGAAAGCCATTTGCTGCGTGATATAAACTACTTATCAAATTATTATGGTCACAATGCAAAATCTTTAGGTAATTAATTGAAGATACTTAGCTTCGATACCATTTGTTTTATTTAAATTACTTAATTACTATAAAACTACTCAAAATTATTTATAAACGCATTTAATATTCATTAATATTCTCGGCCTTCAGGGCTTAGGAGGCTGTGCAACCCCAAACCCACTCTTTCCATCAAAATGTCATTCTTGCTACAGCCTTTATTGAATGCCTCCCCCCAAAGTAAATGGCTGGGTGCGCCCCTAATTAAGCAAATTATAAGAAAATATATTTTATTTTACTTTTTTCTTCTAAATCATCTTGAAATGGTGAACTAACACTCCTGACTTTTGGGATTCTTTGATGTATAATTATATAAAATCACAATGACTAATAAGTCGTTAATGTAAAACAAAAACTAAAAGAACACCATTAAAACTCCACGATTATTTCTACTAAAGAAAAACAAGAATTACCGTTAACAACGATTAAAGTAGCCTTGTCACCGACCCAACCCCCCACCCCCTTACCCAATCTATCAGTGCTGAAATGTCTAAATTTGAAAGAATGGTAAAATGTGTTTGCCAAATACATGATAATACATGGGACTAGAATACCTAAACATAAATCAATGTATTTAATTAGTGTATAATTTAAAGCTTGTTACGTATACTATTATTTTACAATTAATTATATATTTATTTTATGTATTTTTACTTAAACTATACTAAATTAGCTTAATAAATAAACATTGTGATCTTGAATCTTTTTTCAATAGTTGGCACAATGCTTAGCTTGCTTCACATAAACAGCATGACCTGGGGTGTAAAAACCCGAGCTCATTGGCCAATTACTTATGGGCGAGTGGAAAGGAATGTGTTGCCACCTCCAAGACATTGGGCAAGGTCATTAGAGCCTCCCTAGCTTGCCTTGTGTTTTTCAAGTAGCAAGCCCTGGGTTTCCTATTGTGCTAAGTAGAACCTTTTGGAAGAAGAATTACTTAAAACACAGTATTCTTGGAATATGAACAAATATTAGTTTTAAAATGAATAATTCATTACATGTATATTTATTAACAATTTAAACATTAGTGTTTACATAGCTCACACAGACAGTATTGAATTAAACAAAAAACTAGTCCATATCATTTTGGGTATGCAGCGCAGGATTATCATACCCAAATAATACGCCACTGTCCTACAAATATCTGTGGTGTATGCACATGTTGATTTGAATGTAGCCACAATTGTTCCGCATTATTCTCTTTATCTTTTAAAGCTCTCATTCAAATAATGTAGATGGTTATCTGATCAGATTAAAGATAGCCACATGACTAGCAAGACACTTTGCATCGTTAAGTCTATACATATCGGTATTTGCGGAACAAGTCTTACCAAACTTGTGTCCATCAGAGAAGTAATTAGAATAGGTAAACAGATAATCAGTGGCATGGCTTGTCGCCAGATTAAGAAAAACTTGTTTAATTGTAGCCGCAAATTGTTCTCATCACTCATTATAATAATTGGCTAAGTATCAATGAGGACACTTTCCTGAAGGTCACGTTTAATTCACTTTAAATCAACACTGTAAAGATATTTTAGGGTCTTCAAAATTGATGAATGATATAATATATGGTATTGATTTAGTTTAACAGAAATTTTAGTGATTCGAAGCTAAGATCGAGGATTATAACCAGCATCCTTCATGCTTACACACCTATATTTTACAGAATTTTAAAGTTGTATTTTGTTTCCAATTTGGGGTATTAACTTGTACTTTTTCAACTGATGTATTATATACGTACATGATTTACAGTAGCTTAGTGCTGGAAACAGACATTACTTCCCATTCCAAGGCTATTTCACTGTTGATAAGAGGAAAATCACAATTGCACAGATGATAACTTACATTGATTACTTATCGTTCAAAAATATATCTTTATAATGAAAACCTCTATTTGCTTTATGAGGCAACTGTATGAATCTACTATCAGGAAAAGTGGAGAAGATTCCAAACTAGATGGGTTGTTTGTTTTTTTGCTGCAGAAAAGATGGGCAGATCAATTCGAACCAAGCATATCCTACAGGAAGAGTTGACCTTGAGTCTCTGGATAAGGCTGTATGTGTATGGTCTACATGGCTACTTCATAGAGGTCATGTTCACAGCAGGTTGGGAATTTGTCGTAGCAGATAACTGGAAACTTCCAGGTGAGAACCTCTGCTGAAAATGTAAAATAAACTAGACGTCAGCTATCACTAACAAATTACATTTTAGAATAGAATTGATGAGGAGGATGTTTCTAAATGAATTGCACTCACATTAGCATGAGAAGAGAGAGTGGAAAAACCACCATGAATGATCCCAGGTGAAATTTAAAAATCATCTCCATCAATCAACATGAGCTTGACACTTTACACCGTATGATCGCCAATGTGGATGTTAAATGATAGTCGCCATGTTGAAAGGGATTAATGTTAGTTTTAGTATTGGACTTTGAATATGATTTTCTTATCCTTTTACAATCATATACTGGTGTATTTATGTAATGTTCACTTTCCTTCAACTAATGCCCTTAAATTAATGAAGATTACAAGAAAGCCTAACAGATGGTAAAATGTGTCATACACTACTAAGAAAAACTGTCAAACATCTGTAAACATATGCATATATGTAAATACACACACACCAAAGTTTATTCAAGTCAAATAGCAAATAGTTTGTACATTCAGTCTAAAAAATAATTTTAAAATAAAAGTATCTACCATGCATTAGAGCAACATTTCCTTAGCTCTTGCGAAACTGTTTGAGAAATAATTGAGGCAAAAAGATGTGTGAAAAGTAATGTAGTGCTAATATTTTGTTATGCTTTTAGAGAACATAACATTTTATCTTTCAGGAACTAGGTAACATGTTGACAAACACATGGTCATAGTTTTTAATTGCATAACAGCTTGTGACTATCAAGATGTGATAGTATAGCCATGTGAGCCTAGCACGGTTTTTTTCTTTTTGTTTAAATTTAGTAGAAAGATTACATCAACACACAGGAATCTAACCTAGAACCTTTAGCTTAGAGCTCCATTGTTTTACAACTGGGCTATCTGGGCTTTTTCCTGTGCTCGGAGAAGTTCTTCACCTGTAATTCAAGAGATAAGATTGTATATATGTCATTTTTCAACTAGTCTGATTTTGATAAAAAAAAAACTTTTATGACAGTTATAAAAGTTATTAAAATTTCCATTTATACTTAAAGTAATGTGATCTGCAGCTGTCACTTTTAAAAGATAGTATCAATATATATGAAATACTAACAATATGGCAAAATGCTATCACTCTCTAAGTAAAGAGTTTGCATTTTTTTTCTTTAAATGTTACTTCCTAACAGAACCATACAATATAATTAAATTAATATCAAGTTCACGGCTTTAATCCAAACCATATTATTTCAAAGCATTATTTTTCTTTTGTTTAGGCTGTTCCAGTATTTGGTCTTTTCCGATATATGGTATCTCAGGTTTGGTAATGGAGGTTATCTACTCAGCGTGCTGTGATGCTAGCGTACCACTAATTGCCCGAGGCGCCATTTATTTGGTATGGGTCTACCTTTGGGAGTTTTCCACTGGAATAGTGCTTCGACAGTTTGGGGCATGCCCGTGGGATTACTCTGCGTTTGATTACAATGTCCACGGCCTGATTACGTTTGAGTATGCCCCCCTGTGGTATTGCATCTCTTTGTTGATGGAAAAACTAGTGACGGCCCGGTTGCTAAGTTTGCGATGGGCTAGCAACGGGTCCAAGTCTACACCTTCCAACGGTTTGGTAACCAAGATAAAAGACTGAATTTTTTTTTAATATTAAGCTGGTTACACATTTAAAAACATATACTTAAGAGATATATAGTATTTACTTTAACCAATTTAGTGCTTTCACAATACTTTTCTATGACTTCAATTTCAGATAATTGAGAGAATATATATATATATATATATTCACTAAAGATAAATTTTTCAATCATGCCAGGAATTGAGCCTGGGACCCTTAGTTCAGTAGAAAAACAAGCTACCAAGTGAGCTAAGGTGTCGGACAACTCAGAAAACCAAATAATACAATGATACCTCAATGATACAAAAAGTAAATTATAAAATTTGATGACTTTTTTCCATTTATTACGTCTCTTTCATTTTAAATGCTAGCCACTAATAAACATCAGCATTTATAAGTTATATTTCCGGTAATAAATGTTTTGGATATTATTTGTGGCACTCTATTAATGTTTCATAAGAAACTGCTCTCTACAACCATTTCATTTTAGTATTTAAATTCCTTGAAATTTCCCTTCATCAAAACATTCTCTTACTTTTCCAGCCTTTCCTTGCCTAAATTAACAATTTGTCAAAACCTATTGATTTTGAGGAGAAAGTCACAACTGTGTATAATAATTTTCTTGACTTCATTACAAATTCCTAATGTCAGAGATTCAACTAAAAACTTAATATCTCTATGTGTAAGTATTTTAATTGTGTAACCGCTCTATGCTTCCTTTTTGTGATGTGAAAAACTGCCGATCCAAAACATATCACATTTGAAGTACTTATTTTAGTATTTATTAGCATAAGATATGATAGATACAAATTTTATTAAATCATGACATATCCTCAGATCATAAGTATTCACCTTTCTACGATAAGTATGGCAATAAATCATAATAATCGATGGAAAACATTATTAATAATAGTAGTTTTCTGATAGTTTATCTAATGTTCCACATTTTAAAGTAGGCCTATATTTAATGTCCTTATAAGGTTCGACATTTTCAAGTTAAACATCCAAGAGATTTCTGAAATGTAAAATATAACTTACCCTTAAAATTTGTAAAAACAATAATGTGCTTACTAACAAACCAGTAATTATCCCAAACTAATTGTTCATGTATGCAATGGTAGCACTAAACTCGGGTGAAAAAAAGGATTTTCTTTGGGAGCAACAAGTGCCTAGTAAATTCATTATCAATTTACTTTTCCTTTAAATAAAAGGTAGAATTAATGTCATAGTTTATTAGGAAAAAAAATTAAATATACATCTTTGAATGTGTAAAGAGAGGTTGCATTTTAGTTCAACTTGTAGGCCTACTAATGTCATTAAGTTTATCTAAATAAGTAGTTTCGTAAGCATTAGCTAAATCTAAATGTTTATAAGAATGCCTAAACACGCAAAAGTATAGTCATGGACAAAATGCCTACTTCAATAAAGGTGGCTAAAAAGAAACTTTAATCTTAATAGCTAGTGCCAAAGCTGTGGGAAAGTCGTTAATATATTTGTAGTCCTTTCTCTCAGTCTTTTTAACCATATGGGTTATATGCATTTAGCTATGTTAATGGGGATGAGAAAGGAAGGTTTTATAGGAAGTGTGCCAGCATTTTTGTGGGGGGAAAGAGAAACAATTAAGGGAAAGTATCCTTTTACACCTGACCAGAATTCCAACTTCAACCTTCTCACCACCACACTACTCGTATATGAGCCAGACATTTAGTCTAAAGGCAAACCAATTCGTCAATGTAAGTGTTAAGTTTTTTTTTAATCACCGTGTCTTACTACCTGTTCAAGTTATTTGTGTATGAACTAATTATGCTAATAAGTTAGGGATGAGGAAGGTTTGATTTGGATGAAGTGTACCACCATTTGGGTGTAGATAAAGTGGAAAACAGGTTTGGAAAACCCGCCCTCAGTACACCCGACCAGGTTTCGAACCTCGATCTCCCTGTCATAGGCAGTCTAGTCTAACACAAGGGTGATGCCCTAAACCAAGCGGCCACCGAAGCAAGTAATTGTTCGTTAACCACAACATAAATAATTTACAAAATACATTATAAAGGAGATTAATTTTTTCGGTTAACAAATACAATGCACAAATTAGGTTGCACAGGAATGATATATTTAAAAATGTTTATTAGACCAAACTATCTTTGTGGTCTAGTGGTATGCGTAGGGATGTGGTATCAAAAGTAAGGTATCAATACTGTACTCATTTAAAATATCGGGATAAAAATATCAATACCGTACTAGTATCGAAAGAAAAATATCAATAAGAGTAAGTATTAGTACCAAAATTTAAATCTGGAAAAAAAATATTTATAAAGTAATAATTCCAACTTTTGTATAGCAATGTTTTGTATTTTCATATTTATTGAAACACTAGAAAGTTTATGATTTAACCATATTATATTATATTTAGGTCTATAACGTATATGTTATATGTTGGAACTTGGAAGGTATGATAGATATTATTATATAATGGATATTATAAAAGGTTTTACCATACCAGCTTTCAAAATGTCTATAAAAATGAAGCTGATGGAAAGTTACATAATAGCTAAATATGATTAATAATATATATTTTTTCAATCTATTTGTACCCTTTTTTAACCATAAAAAACATTTAAACCAAGCATGAGTAAAGCTAACCAAAATGTTGTTTCTTTCGATACCGATCTGATACAGGAGTGCGAGTACAAATATCAGTAAAATTATCAGAAAAAAGGTATCAAGTAAAAAGATACTAGTATTTAAAGGAAAATATTGATATTAGTAAAGTATTGATACTTTTTAACATCCTTAGGCATGCCTTTCTAGCTATTGATCCTGAGGTCCCGGGTTCGATCCCAGGCGCTTCCAAATTTTCTGTGAAGCAATGGTTCTGAAACTGGGTCAACTCAGACACGTAAGGACAAATTAGGAGCTCCTTTGTAGAAAACTGAAATTAACAGATGGATGGTTCATTTTTCTGACCACATGACACCCTCTATGCACATAAGTTGGCAGTTATCTTCACCACTTGGTCGGTATGGCTCGATTGCGGGCTGACGCTATAGTTTTTTAGTAGAAAAATATTAAAGTATATTAAAACATTTACTATGGAACTGAATATGTTGATCTTAATATGTAGGTCTTCTAACAACAAATATATATTTGTGTAAATTATTATTTGGAGATGAAACGCTATCAACAATTTTGGGTATCGTATACATTTTTTAAAATATTTTCCAATATCTTTCAATGTTATGAGAATTTGCATGCTTAAATTTTAGCAATAAAATTAGTAATAGGTTTTTACAGCCATCCAAACTATCTAAATGATGTATTTAATACAAAAGTGTAATTTAAAATTCTAAACATATTATAGTGAAACACTTTGGTTTATAATACAATCGAGCATTGATTATCTTTACTGTGATTCAAACAAGCACCTTTGGTATTTGCATAGTAGGTATGTACACTGATTTAATTATTTTGTTTGTTTCCTTTTCAGGAACTATTATTTTTTGTCTTTGATTACAGTAATAATTTAGTTATATAGCACACCAACACCTAAAAATGTAAATAAACTGTTTCAGACTATGTATATATTTAAAATAAATATAATTATACATAGTAATAGTCTCAATATTTCAGGGTTTTGTATAATTTCAAAGTAGTAATACATTCAATGCACATCCTTTTACAAACTACTAACGATGCATCATAATGCACCAATACAATGATCACAAGTAGAAATTAAAGAAAACAGTCGATTGTTTTGGTTTCTTTTTCAAATTATAACACATATATTTGTTTAAATTTATGAAAGTATTTTTGTATTATATAATCTACTTTTAATTAACAATGACAAAAGTAGAGTGGACATTAGGAAAAAAATAGTGTCGGGGAAATGCATACTATTATTAGTTCAGTACGTTGTTGACATCTCGCCTGCTATCAAGGAATGTAAAACTCAGAATACACAAAACAATAGTTTACTGGATATTCTCAATGGTTGTGAAACATAGTAACTCACCTTATATGACAAAAATAAATTGACGGTGTTCGAAAACAAGGTGCTTAGGAAGATATTTGGCCCAAAAATTTATGAAGATATTGGGGAGTAGAGGTTACATAATGAGTGACATACTTTCTTCTCATCTAAAGATATTGTTAGGATAATCAAATCTCACAAATTATAGTGGGCAGGACATGCAGTGCAAATTGAAAAATATAAAACCTTGCTCAAGGTATTGACTGTACAACCCAATGGGAATACCTAGATGCAGATGGGAGTATAACATTAGAATGGACCTGAAAGAAATAGGGTGTAATGAGGTGAACTGCATAGAACTAACTCAAGATAGGGATAGGTGGTGTACTTTTGTAAGTGCGGTGAATAACTTTCGAATTCCTATTACCATTGAGCTAGTAAGTATAAAAAGTAGTAGTTAAAACTTAAAAATATGTAAGTAGCTTCAACTTTTTCAGCTATTCTGTGAATGGGAGTTTTTAATAGTCCTGTTCAACTAAAAATATCAAGATACTGCTTTTTTTAATGACACATGAACACAAAACGAACTGGAACAATCAGCTTAGCATTTTAACGCTATATGACTGAGCTATCCAGGTTTGCCTTGTGCATCATGTCATATATTAAGCATTTGTTTAAGAAATTTTCTAGGATTAACGAGTGATGTCAGTACATAATAGCTAAAATTGTAAGATATTTGTGAATTGCATATAATCTGTACTAATTTTTAATTTCAATATAATGAGTATGAAAAAAGTGAGAGTTGAAACTTCACCCAGTTCCGATAAAATCAGTGACACATTACTGTATTTTAAACATAAACCTACCATAAGATCAGTTTAGGAGAAATAACCGTAGACTTGTAATTTGTTTGCTTAAGTACCCATAGTCTAGTAAAATGTATGTGAATGATTTTATGATGTTATAAAATATAGGTAGCATTATTAGAGACCATTAGTGGTAAAAGTATATTTAAAATACTGATTAGGTTTATAGTTGAAATTTAAGAACTGCCAAATGGTAAAGTACATGTTTTGTATAAAATCAACTGTAAGTAATATCACGAAAAGAAAAATTAAAAACTATATTTAAGTAATAGAATTAGGAATGCAAACAAAGTTAGCAAAGCTATTTAAGTTTAAAGTAGTATTAATTGTAAAGTCAGAATTTACCTTATAAATCACTCACCTAATACTATCCCCCACATCATTATACTATGTCATTAAAATAAAAAATTAATAAGCATGTAAAGTCATGGTGGCAAAAAAACCTCTATTGTAAAATTTGCTAACATATTTTTCATTTGAATGACAACTTTAATGTACTTTTTTTTAATCCAAACATCTACTAAACATAATTTATTTTAAATTCCCATTATAAAGGTTTTTAGTATAATTTGTGGTACTGTTTAAATTTATTCAAAAATCTTATTATATAATAGATAGATCTATAATAATAATGTTGTTAACATGAGGGGAAAAGCTTTCATTTTTGGTTTAGTGATTAGATGCAAACTAAATTCTTTTGTCAATTATTTAAATTCCCAAATACCCACTTCGGTGGCCGCAAGGTCTAACATGCTACTCTCATAGTATACTAGATTGCTGATGACAGGGAGTTTGAGGTTTGAATTCTGGTCGGATGTACTGATGGTGCTTTTCCCAAAACGGTTTTCCGGTTTCCCTCCATGAAAATGCGGGTACACTTCCTATAAATATAACCATATTCCTAAAATCATTAACCTAACTAGTATATAAGTGTATAACCCAAACGGGTAGAAAGACGAGGGGCTAGAAAATATAATTGTGTAAAGCTTGTCAGATTCCTTTGGAGGTCAAAGTTTATATTATTATTATTGTAAAGAGCTGAAAAGCCAACCACTCTTAGAAGTGGTGTTTTTTCAAATGGCTTGCAGCATGGACGTTGGATCAGTAATCCCTTTTACCTGTCTTCAAAATTATATGACTGAGGGGCTGGAAAATTTATCCTTTTTGGCAGATTTAGTCCTACATTAGATTAACTGTATCACTTCAAGGAGCAAATAAAACTATTTTCCAGTTTAAAGATTGAGTGTACTCAATGGTAGAAAAAATAATTTTTTAGCTCAAATGTTTAAAATAAGATCTAACTCCGTTGTTTTCTACATTCAATTTTTTTTAGCATCACTTCTCACTGTTTGCTTAGGTTATATGCATAGGTACTAATTACGCTAATGAGTTAAGTATGAGGAAGGTTGAGTTATAGAAGAGGTACCTATGTCCATATTGGCATGAAGGTAGAGTGAAGAACCATTTTGTAAAAAACACCCTCAATACATCTGATCAGGATTCAAACCTAAAACTCCCTGTCATCGGCAGTCTAGTCCAACACTAGTGTGACGCTTTAGACCATGTTCCCACAAAAGCAATTTTTTTTTTAATAAACAGTTTGGAAATAGATCATCAACTGTTTCCAGCCTGTGGCCGGGTCTGTTTAGTAAAATGCCTCCCCCTACCATTCCACCATTCTTCCTCCTGCACTCTCCTCCTCTCATTTACACACATGCTGCTATCTGTTCTTCCCATCTCTTCCTTGGTCTCTTCCCTACATATTTAATATTGATTAATCTTCTTGGAATCCTCTCCCCTTCCATTCTCATTACGTGTCCATACCATCTCATCCTAGCTTCCTCTACTATCTCATGTACCCCCTGTACCCTAACATTGGATCTTACATCTTCAATCCTAATCCTCTATCTTCTGGTGACAGCTAGCATGCTCTTCAAAAACGTCATTCCCATGGCCTCCACTTTCATTGTCTCTCTTTTATCCAACGTCTTAAGTTTCCACTACATACGTTACTATGGGTATGAAGTATGCTCTAGTCTAGTTTATACAGCATTTTCTTACACTTTAAGGGAATGTCTCTTTTCTATAGTAGGTATCTTACAAACCCATAAAAAATCTCTCCCTGCTGCCTTCGTCTCACTATATTTTCTCTGCTGCCCCCTTTTTCCTCTATCACACTACCCAGATACTTCACACTCTATGCTGCTTTCACTCCATTCAGTTTTATCACCTTTCTTGGCCTTGTTCTCCGCCTTGTGTTCAACATTACTTCACTTTTCGCCATACTAGATTTCATTTCACACTTTTTCAACTTCTCATTCCATTCCTGCAATTGTTCCTGTACTTTCTCTTCCTTCACCCCCCACCCCCGTATACCATCTCAAGTAATTCGCAAACATCATTGCTTTCATTTTCTCCTCACCCAATTTCCCTGCCACTCAACTCATTATCATTTCGGTCACCAGTGCAAAGAATAATGGTGAGAGGAAGCTTTCCTGCTCGACTCAATTTTTTAATTGGAACCACTCTGTCCGTCTTTACACAACTCACATTATTATCATACATATTCCTTACCCTCATTGCCATTCCTATTTCTACTACAGCCTCCTCCATTGCTTTCCATGCTTTCTTTATATCCACACTATCATAGGCTTTTTCTACACCCCTAATGCCATTACCAGATCCTTTCCAAACTCACATCTCTCGTGTATCAACTGTCTAATTCCAAATATTAAATCTATCATCAACCTCTTCTCTCTGAACCTATGTTGTTGTTATTATTATTATTATTATTATTATTATTATTAGTGTCGCGTCTTACTACCTGTTCGGGTTGTACGCACTAACGCTAATGTGTAATGTAGGGTGATTGTGAGATGAAATGGAGGACCTACAGTTTAACGTGGAATCTGAGCCATGGTGGAGGCCTGGCATTCCCCACATTCACAAGTTGTGATTAATACACATCTTGTCAGAGGTGAAGGAAGAGTTTGGTAATCTGTGTCGGGACCGAGTATTGAATCCTGGACCCCAGCACAGAAGTCCAACACCTTACCCCTAAACCACCAAGTCACCCTGATCCTATGTTGCTCTTTTCTCCTTACCGTCACGCTTTTCCTCATCCTCCTTTCCAGAATCATTGCGTACATTTTTGCGCATTGGCACATCAGTGTTACACCTCCATACTTTTTACACCTATTCCTATCCCTATTGGAAATAGATGTGTATTTTGAATTAAATATTCTTGAACCATTTGAAAGTCCCAAAATTTATGATAAATATTCTTAAGCCCTTTAATATTCCCAAAATTTATTTTTTTAGTTATTTTCCTAAAATTTGCAGTCACAGTGATTGTATCCAAGATATGAAGATTAGCGTGTATTGGAAAAGTTATTTCAAAGGTTGTGTTCATGTTTGTATTTGGTTGTCATTAATTAAATAGAGCAATCTTTTGCTACAATGTACCTGTTGGGAGAGCATTTTCATCATACACATGAACAATATATTTCATATAAAACTAGACCAGAGACTTTATCTGTGTGATTTTGATCCTAATGTAAGAAACTATATTCTTTCCATTAAAAAAAACAAGGTTACCTTTATCATTGGTAGTCTATTCTGTTTTCTGTATCTTCTCCAAATATGTATAATTGTATATTCACATTCATATTTTCTCTTTTTTATGTCTAACTTGCAAATAAATTCTATCTACAGGATTTATAAAGTTTGTAATGGTTTTTACTATGCTAATACCTATTATGAGTTTTGGTTTTTGTAGCTCGGCATCTGAAATAAAAAAAAAGTAAAAAAATAAAATTGTGGGTACTTGAGGTAAGTGTTTACGAATATTGGAGTATTTAACCAAAAATAGGTTGGAAACCGCTTTTCTATTTGATCCAAATATAATATAAAATGTGATACTGTTCACAGTGTATACTCCAGTTTAATTTGTGAGGGGGTCTAGTTTATGGTCATAGTTTTGGTTCTCTTAGCTATATTTAATCATGTCAAGGAGTGTAGCCTGAGCACAAATATTGTGTTTTAGCTTTTATATTTAGCAGAGCCTGGATTGTGGCAAGCATGTGTAAGCTAGGACAGGAATTGTACCTTAGCATGTTTGTGGTGACCAATTAAAATGTGATTGAAGTAGGCCATCAGTGTGGTTAAGATGAAAGAGTTTTGCCAATCACACCAGGAACTGTGTTATATATTGGGCTAAAGATTGGTTGCGTTGACCGCCTTGAAAACCTGACTTAAATACTCTGCTATTCATAACTGTTCAGGGGAAGCATTAAAACATCACTTAACTTAATATAAATGTATCTTTTATAATAAACTATTATAAATCCATTCATAGCTAAACATGTTTCAATACAACTTTATCTTAAGTAAACTACTTATTCATAGTGTCTACTCAACTTGACCAGTGAAATTCCCAACATTTTCCCTGATTTCCTCTAATCATTTTCTAAAATTCCTGACTCATAAGTATGTCACACCCTTTTCAACATCCTCCCCGTGCATTTTTAATAATATGTTTATGAATAATAACAATAAGTTTTAACATTTCAATAAACATGTTTTTATTTTTTGTATTAACATAGTCTGCTAGTAAATAGAAGATATAATACACAGTTACAAACAAAAAAGACAGTTTGAATCCCAATGTAATTTATTGATTTAATGATTATTGTATTTTATATTTTGAGTAAAACGACATTTTCCCAGATTTTTTTTTTAATTTATCAAATTCCTGTTATTTAATTTCATAAGTCCTCCTTTCCACTTTTTTTTATAAGCTACGCTGTCCTACTACCTTTTCAGGTTATGTGCCTATGTACTAATTACTCTAGTGAGCTAAGGATGAGGAAGGTTGAATTTATAGGAAGTGTAACCATATTGCAAGAGAGATGTCATAGACCATGCAGCTACCAATTTTTTTCATTCAAAATGGGAATAGTATAACTTAAGCTTCGCCGCTCAAGCCCCAAGAATAGTCTGAATATACCTCAAGAAAGATTAATCAGAGGTCTGCAGGCCATTAGAAAGAAATTTGGGACCTTACACCATTCGGAGGTAGCCAAGGACTTCTAAAAGATCATATAAAAGGTGGGGTATGCTATTAGTTTATTAATATTGACTTAAAGAAAAAATTAGAAAAAATTCAATTCATGAAAACAATACTACAAGAATAGGAATAATAATAAAAGGTGGTGTGCTATTGTTGTATTAATATTGACTTTAAAAAAATAGAGAAAAAAATTTAATTCATGAAAACAATACTTCAAGAATAATAATAAACAAATATTCTTATTAAAAATTAGCTTATAAAAAAACTAGTCTCTGTATATGTATGTTTAGATAGTACATGCTTTATTTCAAAGAGCAATAGCAAATAACTAGGAATGTTTAATATAAACTTAATGCAATGATTCTATTTTATAAAAACAACTTTTGTTTCATATATTTAATAATTATTATAATAATTTAATGTGGAAATATTGAGCAATTTTACAAGGAAATTATAACATATTTGGCACTGGTAAATTATAACAAGCTAAAAATTCTTAATTATTTTTTAGAAATGACATACTTCAAAATTGAGTTTTGTTTGGGTTTTCCAAGCAAACATTTTGAGGAATTAACCACTTTTAATGTCTCTCTCTCTTTTGTTTGCCAAGACTCCATCAATTCAAGTTGTAATTCTTGAGGCAGTTCCCGAAAAACAGTTGGATCAACGTTAGAAGGACACTGAAAATTGTCCTCAATTGACATGCTTGTGTTTGGAGTACTGTTGTCTGAAATACCCAGCTGGTCGGTAAGACTTGGCAAGCTCATGCAGCTCTCCATTAGTTCTTCTTGAATGCCATCTGACAACTTTGAAAAATCAACTTCGTTTATAGGCTCACCCGTACTCAAACGTAGCTCAGAAGAACGATGTTTGTTCGGCGAATCTTTATCACTCTCGGTTAAAGAACGTTTCCTACTCCCCCGCCAAAAGTCTGCCCTTGTTTTCTTAGGCGACGGTTCGGGTTCAGATTCGGAACCAGATTTATCAGCATAGTTTAGTGTGGAACCACTTTGTTTTCCTGCATTCTTTGATGATGAACACTCCATTGCTTCAACACCATGCAACGATATGTTTTGAAAGTTCATCACAGACTGTACAGAAATATCTTTCACTAAAAATGATGTAATAGAACCTTTGCCTGTATTTCGCTCTTGAAATTTTGTAAAAGCAACACCAAGTAAAGTGAGATGAAACGGTTTTGAAATATCTATTATTTTGTGAAAAAGCTTCATAATCGAGGTGAGAAGTTTATTATGAGCATTTGAAGATAAAGTACCAACTTTTGGAAGAAACAGGGAAGATGGAATGTTACACTGTCTGCTTTCTCTATGACTATACCTACTAGAGTTATCATATTTGCGAACAGTAACCCTAATAGCACCAGGAATTCGACCATCTTCTGCCAACAAAATCATTAGCCTCTGAAGAAGGACCTCACATTTATCCTTGACTTCACTTTCCAAACTAATCTTTCTGAAGCCATCCTCCAAACCAATGGACTGAGGTTTCCCAGTGGGTTTTACAACCATATCGTCAGCTCCAACACTAAGTTTCTTAAGTCGTTCAGCCAATGTTCGTCCAAGCGCGTGTTCTAAGAGTTCGAGATTGATATTTTGAAGTTGTTCGATACTTGAAATACCAAGTGATTGAAGGATTTCACTAGTTCGATGACCAATGCCAGGAAGGCTCCTTACATTGTTAAGATTTAACATCAAGTCACTAACCCCAGCAGGGAACAAAGTTGTCTGTTGGTTTGGTTTATGTGTGGAACATACTAACTTTGCAAGTAATTTATTGTAAGCCACTCCAGCACAACACGTCACACCTAGCTCTTCTTTAAGCTGTTTCCGCATTTCACTTGCAATTTGTGACCCTATGCATAATCTTTCGTAGCAGCCACAGTCACACCTTGATGTTATGTCACCATATATATGACCCTCCACATTTCTAGAACCAGCAAAGTCTGATTTTAGAGTTTCTGCAACTAATTGTGTAACATCCACAAAGTTCTCGTCAAGACCAAGCTTTTCCACCAAAGGACTAAACTTTTGGAGGAGGAGAGTCATCTTTGTAGACATCTGCCTATAATCATATAAATCTTCCCCTTTCACTAAGATCAAAGAAGGACAGAGCCTTTTGGCATCTGACACCAACATACATTTTTTGACTCCAAACTGACGTGCGACATAGTTACATGTCACAAGTAAATTTTTCTGCTGTACTCCTAAGGGTAGAGTCCTCAATTCTGGATTCTTAAGCATCTCAACCTGAGCGTAGAAACAATCAGCATCTAAATGTACAATTACTTTGTCATGTGAGCTGCCGTAGTTGGAATCTAGAGTCTGATCAAAGTCATCCTCCATTGTGGTATTACAATATCTGAAATAATGGAGAAAAACCAACATGAGAATGAAACACAAAGACAAAAGTTGCAGGTAAAATACCACAGATCATTTAAAATTATAATACTATGTAGATGTTTTACAAAATATATTCTGAGAAGAAAATAAAAAGATATTAATGGTACCACGAATACAGTAGTTTCTATTTAAGTATGGTACAAACAAGAGGTAGGCCTACCTAAATAAAACCGTGCCAAATAACCAGTAAGACACAAAATTTCTTCTAGTCTTACTTGTGCGAACCTTAATTGTATGGACGACTGTAGAATTTGTATGTAGGAAGCAAATCTTCACAAAACCTTTCTGGCTTCTGCTTGATACACCAAACTCCCAAACTTTTACAGGATATTTCAACCATATAATACCTCAAACTTACTTGATTGTAAGTTGTAAAGAAACATTATAGCTCAGTAGCAAATTCATTGAATAAGCAGTATATTTAGAGTAAAACTTAAGAACAATATATTTGGAAGCTTACCTACACTTGCTTCCCAGATTAAAATAAAATGTATATTTATAAATTAATATATTATGAGCTAAGATATAGTTTCAACTATCAGACCATTGACTATTCGACATTCGGTTTTATCCAACGTATATTTAACAAGTTATTGGTATGACCTTGCCGCAAGTAAGAGAAGCAAAGCTGAAAAATAAACTTCAATCACTAAATTTTTTAAACAGTAATTTTTGCATTTTGCATTATATAATATTTAATAAAAATTGCATTTAGTTTATTTATAATCCTTTTTTTCTGTTTACATGAATAAAAATAATTTTGTAGTTTATTGCATAATTTATACTAATTACCAATTTTTTATTTCTTATCTACTACCAATACACACTTTCATTTAATTTTGATTTGTTTCGTATTAGCTGACATTTCGGTTATCCAACCACCCATTGGTCCTGTTTGATAATCAGGACTCTACTGTATGTGCTAAACACAACAGCTTGTTAGAAATATATCTTATCTACAGGGTCTCACTACCCGTAAGGGTTATTCACATTAATCACACTTATTAGGTAGGGATGACTATGGTGGAATTTTTAGAAAATATCCCCACATTAGCATGGAGGGACAGTGGGAAACTTTTCTAGAAAAACTACCCTAAACACACCTAACTGGTATTCAAACCACAACTTTCCTGTTACCTACCAGCAAACCAGACTAAATGAACTTGACATTTAGACTGAATGTCCACAGGTGTGATTTTGATAGAAATAAGAACAAACTAAATTGCATAAAATACCTCAAGGGGAAAAAAAATATTTCAGTCAGTCAGATTAAACACTGATTTCTTGTGTTAGAGTGGATAAAAGTGCTGTTATTAAAATAATAATATTTTTAAATACAATTCTTCTGTACCATCAAACCTTAAATAAGTGTAAGAAGAGTCTAACGTCTAATTTGATATTACAAGGATGCAGGTACTGAGGTATCCTCAAATACGTGAGATAAATGACCAAAACCATTTAAAAAAGTGATTAAAATCGACTAGTTTGCAGTGATGTTTTCAGAACAAACTAATTGGGGAATGATACTCTCTTATTACCTGTAGCACATTTCAGACACTTTTTCTTTGTTATACTAAAATAAATAACTAATTTACTATTATCTATAAACACAACAAAATTGAGTTTTGAAAAATACCAATGATAAGCTTTTTTGTGAATTTTTTATAGGTGCTTGGAAAATTAAAAATGTACTCATATAAAGCAGAGAGGACCGTAAATATTTAAATAGGGCATAATGTTTAGTTTTTTAGCATTGTCTTAGGGCCTACTACCTGTTCAGGTTCATGCTTATGTACTAATTATGCTAATTTTTTTAGGGATAAGGGGATTATTTTTAGAGGAAGTGTACACATATTTGCATGAATAGTGTGTGGAAAACCATTTTGAAAAAAAAAACCATCATTACACCAGACCGAGATTCGAACCTCAATCTCTTGGTCATCGGCAGTCTAGTCTACTGCAAGATTAGCGACTTTGACAACGCGGCTGAGGTGGTAAATGTAGATATTAGTTAAAACATGGCATAAAAGGTATGTTAGTACACAACGCATAACTATGATGTGTATCATTATAAACTACCTCAACATAACAAAACCTAACCTTCCAATAGTCAACAACATATTTTTCCTAAAATATCTTGCATTAAAAAACTTTATCAACAAAAAAGCTATTTTAAACCATGGAACTTAATGAAATTTTAAATTTATTGATTTATGGAAGGTTAAGTTTCATTTAGTTGGGATAATTTTCATTGTAAATAAATCACTTAGGCCTTCTCTGCAATATGTTATTTACAAAATAATTTAAGATAAATATATTAGTGATAGAAAAATATGTTTTTACTGAACATTATTATTATTAGCACCGCGTCTTACTGCCCGTTCGGGTTATACGCTCTTACGCTAATGTGTAATGGTAGGGTGATTGTGAGATGAAATGGAGGAACTACAGTTTAACGTGGAATCCAAACCACGGTGGAGGCCTGGCATTCCCCACATTCACAAGATGTATTGTCAGAGGTGAAAGAAGGGTTTGGTAATCAGATAAATCTTTGCCAGGACCGAGGATTGAACCCCGGCCGCCAACATAGATGTCTGACACCGTACTCCTAGACCGCCAGGTCACCCCTTTTTACTGAACAATCATATGGACATAGGCTAATGCTGGGAAGGATATTTTTATTTAAGACAATAGTAGTGTCATGTTTTAGACAATAATCCTAAACAATTCGCCTGAACATACTTCTGGTATGTTAATGAGTAAAATTGATACTTCATAATAATTATAGTAAGTTTATTATCTTAAATATGGCATTTTATTAAAAATATTTGTATTTTTGATGCATGTACGTATTAAAAATAAGAAAATATTTTTAGAGTAATATGATCATGGAAAGGTTTCTAAAATCTGATCCCAGGAATGTACCATTCTCATAAGTCTATTTGAGTAGACTATAGCAATTAGAAAATTTAATGTTTGGTACAGCAGAATTTTCTGGACTCAAGTTTATATTGCTTAAAACTGATATGCAAATGGCCTCTTACTCTAAACGTTATCATATAAAACACTACTTTATGACCTTTTTTTTCATAGCACCGTGTCTTACTACTAGTTTGGATTAAAATCTGCAACATTATTAATTGAAATAAAAATACTCGCAGGCCTTGGATCTAGTGTAGTATTAGCAATGGTAAAAGTATAATGGTGTATAGTGATATCCAGTACATTGGGAAAATAAATTATATATTTTTCTTCTTTTNTTTTTTTTTTTTTTTGAGACTGATTTAACAAAGTAATACAAGAACTGTAAGGGTTTGACAATTTAAATATTATTGTTTAAAACATATCGTATATCATTTTTAAGTTACTCCTCATCGTATAAAAACGTGTCAAGTTACAAACAAAAATACTTTTCAGTGAAACAAGTATATATACAGTTTAAATTACATAATTGTCTTTGTATTAACGATAAAGGTTCTAAAATTACTGTTGCCATTCTGTTAATGTGTAGGCCTAAAGTGCGATGAAAAGGTTATAAGATATATTCTTGACCTATTACACTACAAAGGCGAAAAAGCAATTACTTCACTTACTAAATGACTAGCGAAATACTTGTTTTAATTCAATATGATCAAGGCGATATTTTCAAACAAATGTATTATTTGTGTTTTCTTAAAATAAAACGGTTCTCTACATAAATAAAATAATTAACACATCAATTACACATAAAAAAATACTACGACTTAAAAGAACATGGAGGAAGGAAGAAACGGTTAAACAGTCTAGCCAACAAACATCATAACAAATTAGTCTTTCTTCCCCAAAATTGTAAACATATATGATAGATTAATTAATTTTATAATATTTAGAAGGAGAGTGGGAAAATTTTTAGAAAAATTAATAAACATATAGACAATAACATCAAATATATACATTTATTACTCGATTTGGGTAATGTAGGGAGTCAAGTACAAGGCAAGGCTTAATATTTTAAATAAATGATAAATCATAGGAATAATAGAGAAAGTATTTTCATTAAGTGAACTAAATAAGACAGCTATATTTAATTGGATGGGCTTAGTTACTGGTACCCACTTACATTATGGTATTAGGAACTCATAAGTTCATTGCCAAACTTACAAAAGTAAGCCAACTATCCCTATCATGAGCTAGCTCCATCTAATACCCATCATTACACCCTAACTCTTCCAGGTCCAGTCTAATGTTACCCTCCCATTTGCGTCTAGGTCTTCCCAATGGTATCTTCCCATTGAGTTTACAGGTCAATACTCCGAACATGGTTCTAGACTATTCCATTCTTGCTGCTTGTCCTGCCCACCGTAATCTACGAAACTTAACTACCCTAACAATGTCTTGTGATGAGTATAGGCTATATAAGTAACCTATTCCCCTCCACAGTAGACTCATCACTTCTTGAACCAAATATCTTCAAAGCATCTTGTATTTGAACATTCTAGTTGTTTCATCATTTAAAATAAAATAACATGTTTCACACCCATATAAACCAACCGGTAAAATTGTTCTTTGGTATATTTTGGGTTTTACATATCTTGACAGCAGTGAAAATGTCAACAGCTTACCGACTAGTACTAGCATTTATTCACCGGCTGGATTATTTTCCTTATTTTCAATCTAATATCGTTATTAATAGTTAAAATTTGTCCTAAAAAGTTAAACTCATTAACTATGTCAAATGATATGTTGCTCGAAGTAATCTTTAAATTATCGTCCCCAGTCTGTGTTCTTTGTGTGATCATATATTTTCTTAGTCTTTTCAGCGTTTACTTCTAAATCTATTTCTTTACTCGCCTCTAATAAAAACTCTGCACTTTTTTCCACACCTTCCTGGATGGAGTTCCTTGTCAAATATGAGAAACTATCAATGCCACTTCAATATGTGTTCACTTAACTATTTATAATGGTAAGTTCGTAAGTTTGCTCCAAACTATGATTATGGTTACTTCCATATTTGCCAAGTTTGTGCTAAGGGCTAAAATGAGAATTGAAGTAGACAAGGTTTAGGGTTGTTTATTTCACTGAGCATTTACAAACTTGTAAAAATATTTGCTCTGTAGTGAAACGGGAAAACAGATACCGCACTTTAGAGGCGAAGGAGGAAAAAATGAGCTTGTAGTGTCTTTAACAGACCATTCAAATTATAAGTTGTACAACTATTGAGAAATTTTAATCTGTATGAAACCAAATACATACTAGTGTAAGTTTCTATGCATTTTTCTTTTCGATCTTTGGAAGAATTCAAGCTTGTATCTAATTTTCTTAATACCATAATAGCTTTCACACGTGACTAGTCATCCTACTAAATTATATAGTGGATTTTGTTAATGCATCAAACTTTATTAAATAAATTAAGGCTGTGGCTACCCTCCCTGATTGTGTGTTAAGCTTTCAACCCTCAAAATATATGGTATTGCTAATACTATACAAACTAGTAAGTTCATGACATGTCTGTGAACTAATTGTTTGTTTAATAAATTGGGAGACTAGCTCACTAGCAGGTAGATCCGTTACACTCACATAGTTTTCCAAGAACTTAGAACAACAGTGAACACCGAGATGTTATATATGTAGGTGACTCAAGTTAGACTGGCCCACCATAAATAACAACACTATTCTAGCCACACTGATATCGTGGCCCCTAAAAGTTTGATAAATTAGGGTTGTTCAAGGAAATAGACCCTCATCTATATCTAGCTATACATTTTATTTACTTTTTTTGTTTTTCCCCAAGACTTCTTTTAGTGTTTTTCAAATTGAAGTATGAAATCTTATCTTGGTATTTTTGTGATTGGAAAATAAACTTGATTTTACTAATTGATAATGTACCAACTTCCTACTACTACTACTACTACTACTACTATGTAAATTAGAAAACTTAACATTTCAATTTAACAATAGTTTTATTTAGTAGACATTAGAAGTGTTACAGTTTACAAGTTTTACAATTAGGCAGAAAATGATAGCATTTTAATTCTCTTCTCAAGACAAATATCCTTGAGTGATTACTTGATTACTTGATTACTTGCAGTGACCTGGGCAACACAGTGACCAGTCAAGAGGCAGTAGAATTTCTAAAAGGAGAGTAATGTGAGAATTAGTTAAAGCAAAATATAGAACAAATTTACAGTATAACATTTACACAGTCTCACTCGACAAGGTTTAGTGTTACTAAAATAGTTGGATAGTTGACTGGTAAATCCTGCTGGATGATGGCTAAGGGCCAGAAGTCATTAAAGTACTAAGGCAGGACATGTTCCCATTACGGTACTACCCATGCATTCAATAGTACATTAACCTAATTTTGAACTACCACAAAATTTAAGAACTTATTTACAGGGTAAAACAAAATATTATTTGCGCGGACCCCACTATGACAAACAGTCACTTTCCACGGGTTGCGCACCCAAACTAATACCTTTAATGAACATTGACTGCATAGTCAAACCTCTATGATTTACAACTACACTGCGTAAGGCAGAAAAAAGAAACAGACTTCCTGGCGATAACCATCAATAACAAAGTACTGATGCACATGACGTTTAGGGTGTCATGAACTATTTTACCTTTTCAAGATTTATAGGAACTTGTGAGTTAGTGTACATTTACCACACTAAAATTCACATTTTCCAAGTGAGAGGCATAGACGTTAGGACCGTGTCCAAAAATACAATAATGCACTCAGCATTTGACTTTATGAGTCATTAAAATTTTACATGTCCATCAGACAGAAAGGCGAAATATTGCCAAGGTACTTCTAGCATAACGAAGTTAGCTAGTTTTGAATATGCTACTTGGTCTAACAAAATAGAACAAAAAATAATAATGCACTCAGCAATTGACTTTAAGAGTCCTTAACATTTGACTTGTCAATCAGACAGACAGGTGAAATATTACCACGATACTTCTAGCGTTAGCTAGTTCTGAAGATGATACTAATCTAATAAAGAGAAACATTTCTCTTGCAAAATTAAAGGACTTCCAAATAACCATTTACAACATATTAAACAAAAAATAAAGTATCTTCCTACTACATGCTTGTGGCTAAACGACCCCGGCTGGATACTGATACCCTAGTTGAGTTGTCCTGGTGTCCAGCTCGTTGATCCCGACGATTCATTCAGCAACGTCGATGCTAGGGCGGTGAATCCGACGCCACGAACCCCATGGTCCTTCTTGGTATTTTTCTCACCGGCAGAGCTTCGTCCTAGTACCTAGGCTGAGACAAGGTGTTGTGCATAAATGAGCTCATGGTGCTACCCTTATATAGCGACAATCAGACACGAACATGAAAGGGGGATAACGGAGAATGAATTACGAAGCAGAGGTAGAATAAGGGAGAATGAATGAGAGGGGGAAGAGAGAAGAGTTTAGAAAATGACGAGCTTCTTCTGTCGACCACCAGAGGCGCATGGTCGCGCTGCGCTTTGGCCCAGTGCGTCTCTCACTTTGATCCTTTCTTCTCAACTGCGTGAGCCAGAGTTGATCCACGTGGAGCCGCCATTATAGAAAATTCTGTTTTTGTGAAATGAGTAAACGATATCTGAAGGCATCTGTCCTTGGGTGAGTTTTATACACATATATCCTGTATCATAATGCATCAGTATTAATTTATTTATTTGATTTTCACTGTTTGTTTTACGAAAAGAAATGATATAGAAGTATATTTTTTAAATTATATTAACGGCCACATGGTTAGTTGTAAGTTTTGTATCAGACCCCTTTTAATAACTAGGGCACCTATTCACAAATCTTATTCATAACTTTAATAACATTAGTCTTCTTTTGTGATATCTAGAACCGCAATTATAAAAATGTAAATTAATTTTTTTACTAATCCACGTGTTTTTGAACGTAGGCCAACACGCCGTTTTTTGTATTAGAGTACAACTTTGAGGTAGTTTATCTTTTAATATCTCCAAATAACCCCAACGTGGCACCCAATTACACGAATATTGATAAATAGTTAGTTTTTTCCTTGTAGGTGATCAATTAAACTGATTGACACGCTACAATAAATGCAACATGAGTTACATTATATTTGTAGGGGCCTAACTTGAGTCACAAACAAAAAAAATATAAATGAAAAAATAAAAATAATTTTAGTGAATTTATGTTGATTTTATGAGTCTTAAATAATCTTTGTATATTATAATAATAGCTTTGTACTATTTGTGAGTTTAAAAAAAAATTAATCAAGATTAGTTTACTATATGTCTCTTTCATTTGAACATGAGTCACAGAACTATAAAAATTCAGTCTTTATCTGTCCATTTATTTTTTCAAATTTTGTTTTGCTAAATAATTAGATAAATAAATTATCTACAACATTTCATAAATAAATATTTTTTTATGATAATTTGATAAGGCTATTGTGTAAATTTAAAGTTTTCAAATATGACCCCCTGCAATGTGAGCTATATCAAATGATTCTATAGGTAATACATTATTTAATGAATAAATACATTAATGGCATATAACAAAAACGGGCAGTAAGACATGGTGCTAAAAAAAAGACACAATAGTTCAAGTTAACAGTAGGCCTATTATTTGGTTCATAAGTGGCAATACTTAGAGAAGAAATTATATGTTTGTTTACAGTTTGTGGAAATAAAATATAAACCCTAAATTATTAGTTAATTTTTCCAGGTATCTGGAATGGGTAGATTTCTCCCAAAATCCACGCTTGATGGCCCATAGAGAGAAGTTTATTTATGCATACATTTGCGCATCTCATTTTGACGCAAGTCAATTTCGGACACCTATGCAGGACAAGCTAGTAAAAATTTGAAAAATTGGATTCACCTAAAAGCTATTGTTGAGGGGGGGGGGGCGGTCATTTGAAATATAGATGCCTTTAGAAGATATTTTAAGTGGTCTTCACTTGACAAAATTTTGAAAATTAGTTACCTATTAGATTTTTTAATAATAAATTAAATGCATTCTACACATTTTCAGTAGTCCTACTTGATGTATTGTAAGTTTTTACTAAAACTATCTGTGGGAAAGGTGGAGGGTGGAGGGGAGGGGAGAAACAATGTCTCATTTTCCCCCCAGATTATTCCCCCTGGGTGGGCCATTGGAGGTATGGATAAAGTCATTCCCAAAAGACTAAAACTTATCCAATTTCCAAAAAAAGTAGTGTTATTTATTTATTTATTTATCAGGCCTCCAAAAATATGGTCACAAATATTATTTTCATCTTGGCGAGCTACTTTGTCGAGATGACTGAATTGTATCTATTCAGACATTTCTTAAACAAGCACTACAAATAAAAGGTCTGATTTGTATTAATTATCATAATACCCACAAAATCCTGAATTGTATCCATTCTGAATGGTCTCCTTCTATACTATATATGTACTATATAATTTATAGATTGATATAAAGTAAAATGTTGTCAATATTATATGATATAAATATTTACAATGATTAGGATTTTGTTGTTAGTTAAATCAGATTATCATTCCCACTATTTTTTTATTACATTTAAACCTTGACAGTGTCGTGTAGCAAATAATAAATAAGTTGATCCAAAGCCTATGCCCTTATTTTCCTCAATTATTTAAAAAAAATCACAAACTATTTAAAATCTTGAGCTAAGCTTAATCTTTTAATCCACCGTATATCAATGTGATAAAAACAAATTGCTAACTCCTTTTTGAAAATCAATTATTCACACTAAAACCTTCATTCACATTGCTCTGTTTGTACAAAATTAGCATTTGCTATAGCAGTCATATACACTCGTATGCTTGTATAAAATAATGGTTTGTTTTTTTCCAGAATACAGCCAGTTTTTAGATCTGGTTTTAAAACTTCCTATGTATATACAAGCTAGGATAAACATATTTAAAATTTTGTTCCAAAACCCTTGCCCTACACTATTATTTGTAGATTATTATTTTTCATTACTTACTTTGCTACCTATCTTTATACATATAAACAGCTTTTTATGTCAGTCCATCTATTCGAACCGTACCTATTCACTTAACATATGTATGTATGCTTGTTACTAATTTTTTTAATTCCTTGTCAAACTAGGGTTACATACAAAAAATTCCCAGAGTGATAAAAAACATACTCCAAAGCTAACTTACTGAGTAAAAATATATATATAAAAACACTTAACATGACTTTATGTTTAAAAGATGTATTGACTCTCTAAAAATTAACTCAACAGCCAAGGGATTTAAAATTAAATGGGTACTTACTGGTTATAATCAGCCCTGTATGTTGTGAAATTTTGTGCCAAATACAGTTCAAAATAGTTCAGGAATTAGAGTTTCTCAATCTTTACTTGATCAAGAATAGCCAAGGATTAAGCAGAAATATTTAGCAAAATTACCCTGAACAATCCAAAAATTTGACATCCAGCTCGTATTTGAAGATTAAAGGATTGATACTTTTTTTTATTGGTTTCCAAATGTTTACCAGGTTTGACCTCATTTTCTGCCTATGATATCTTTGTGACTCCTTATGACAAACAAATGCTCAAATTCACTTTTTTTAATGATTTTTGTCACTGTCTTTTACCCTTCAAGGCAGGGAAGGTATAATTTAAGGGAAATATACCCTAATTTGCATGGGGAGGGTAAGGGTGAAAATGCTTAAGAAAATTTACAGTTAGTTTACCAGGCTGGAATTTGAATCCCGACCTCATCATTCTCGAACCAAATGAGCACACAATAAAGCCTGCGCACCGCACCTACCAATAACCTACTTGTTTTAACTGCAGAAATTTAGGTTCTATAATTGTAAATACTTACATTTCTCTTTGAATTTTGCACATTTTCTAACACTATTATAACCTCTTTAAAAAGGTTAAAACTACAGACATTCCAACTGCCACCTCCTCAGTTCTGAAACACGTGTGTTGGTTGGATACTACTATTTTATCACTAATCAAACAAAACAAAATTGTTAATGGCTGTTTTATTACTTGAGTAAGTGAACATAAATTTTTTTTTCAGCATATTAATATTCTGTTGATGCCAAATAAATAAACACAGATAGTGATTGTAATTTTTTTTTTATATTAAGACATTTACAAAATATTATTGTGTATGTTGTGAAAAAATGTAAAAGTTTCAATTTATAAATAAATAAAGATTATTCAAACTTAGTTTGCTTTTTATTTATATTTCCTTGAACATTAATTTAAACTTGCTATGTTGATTTTAGAGTTTCTAAAAATAGTTAAAGAAAAATATTAGTTGTGCCAACTATGATCATTTGAACAGATTTTATTAAAAAACTTATTTTTCCACCTAATGTAAATAATAAATTAATATTTGGTGAAAACCAATATTTATATTACGTTAAACATTTATTTCATTACATTTGGGCTTAAAATATTTCAAAATAAAAATTGTTCAAGTGAAATGGATTAGCAAAACAACTAAAAGTACAAAATATATAAATAATAAGTAGAAATAGTAGTAGTATTGCTTCCCAAATGAAAATGGCTACTGAGCCACCGAAACCGCAATTTAACACATTAAAAGTGCTCATATATTTGTCTAGAAAGCAGCACAAATGCGGAAAATACCTTACAATTATTTTAACACAGACTTAACAAATCTTTCGTGTTAACCTAATCTGTGGTCGGTGGTTTTCCAGAGACATTCCATACTAATCTACCTACTATCCCTATACGTACTTTAGCGTTAAGTTCCATCATCATATGCCATTCGAATGTCAAATCACATTTGCGTTTCTAAATCTTCCTCGAGTCTTTTGCTGTGCACTAAACTTGTGGTGCATACACTTGTAAAGTAAAACCTCCACAGTTTTTCCTTTAACTATAAACAAAACATTTAAAAAAAAAAGAGAGAGAAATGATGCATTATGGTAGACATGTATATTTTTCATTAGAATTATAAATGTTAAATCACGTATTAATGCGATTGAGATAACGTTTTCGACTACAACCTGTCTAAACAGGGCTACTGTTTTTTTTTAAATTGTGTAGTCAGAATGATTTATAATTTTTTCCAACAAACATCCAATTTCCATAGAAGTGAATACAGTTTGAGAAGCTGAGCTTACTGAAATTTATATTGTATTAAATGACTGCTTCAAATAAAAAAAATATAAGTTCTTAATTTTTTATTTCCAAAGAAATAATATCTAGCCATGACAAACTAATACTTAAGTCATAACATAATATATCATTAGCAATAGGGGAAAATATAGGATCAAGAAAATAGGTAGGAAAAGAATTAAAATGATGTGAGGGCAAAGTTGATAGTTATTAATAATAATTAATTTAGCACCGCGTCTTACTATCCGTTCGGGTTATATGCTTAAGTACTAATTATGATAGTTTGTTAGGAATTGTGAAGGTTGAATTTATAGGAAGTGAATTCACATTTGAGTGGAGGGAGAGTAGAAAACTTTTGGAAAAATCGCCCTCAACACACACGGCCGAGATTCAAACTTTTATATCCCCCTTAATGGCAGTCTAGTCTACTTTGAGAGTAGCAACTTAGACCATGTGACCACCGAAGTGAATTGTTTGCATACTAAACCTATGTCTTACTTTCAATTTTACAAACTGTACATAATCAAGGTCCTATTGTTTTTATTATTTTCTTTTATTTGATGCTGTTTGTCGAAAGAAACAGATTGAACGTGTGTGTGTTTATATATATTCATCGCATCTTAATAGGAAGCCTACCCGTTCGAGGAATTCTTACATAATTACACTAATGTGGTAGGGATATGAATGGTAGAATTTATCGGGAATGCAACTTCATTTGAGAGTATAAGAAGTCTGGGAAGTTATATCTAGAAAAATTCACCCTTGCTAGGCCTACTCCTGGACGGGTTTAAACTTGGACCTCTCCACCACCGAAAAAAAAAGACCAAATGAGGTTAAAATCTGGTCTGCATGCATACTGATGTTGATTATTAATTGTAGATGCTTAGGCATACCAAATCATTATTAATAATAAATTTTAACTTTCTGGTCAAATAATGATACCTTTTATTATTTAATGGCCTGTCTCACTGGTGTAGTTAGTTAACACGCTAGTTTTGTGTCGAACTATACTGCCGAGGACAGGGAAATCGAGGTTAAAATCTTGCTTGGGTGAACTGGGGGTGATTTTTACTAAATGGTTTACCGCTCTCCCTCTATGCAAATGTAAGTTCACTTCCTCTATATTCAACCTTCCCAATTCCTAACCCATAGTGTAATTAGTACTTAGGCATATAACCCAAACGAGTAGTCAAACACTGTGCTAAATAAATAAAAAACAAAATTATTTAATGGAGGTTATAGAGAATAACAACCCTCCTACAAAATGAAAAGGGGATGGTTTGCTCTTTCTGCATCATTCTTCGATAACCTTGGCTTCATAACCATTCAAATAAATATCTAATCTGAATTGTGGAGCTATTATCTCGAAGTTAATTATAAATAATTTAGGCTACTAGATATAAGATTTTATGAATTAGAACATAGGCACACATATTAGGCCTACTAATGAATTTCAAATTCTATAAGATTTGTTTTGAATGTGTTCATATTTGGTTTTTGAATTAAAATTATTTCCAGACTTGAGCTGTGTCAATACATTCATTTCCAATATTTTGGAAAACCATTTCCAGGCTTGAGCTCTGTCAATGCAATCACTTATATTTTGGAAAAGTATTTCCAGGGTTGAGCCGATCCATTGCATTAATCCCAATATTTTGGGAAAATTATTTCCAGGCTTGAACTGTGTCATTGCAATTAAATCAGATGTTTTGGAAAATTATTTACAGGTTTTGAGCAGAATTTGGCCTTTGTAACTATTTTGTTTGATAGTTTGGCTGTAGTAACAACAACTATCTTCCGGGTTCTGGGGTTGTTACTACAGCAAACCATAAAAAAAAACTTTGACTTTACTAAAGCCCACAGGCCCTAAGTAGTTTTATTTGAAACATGTCTTTATAGCCTTGTGATTTGTAATCATTATTCCATAATATTTGTTTCAAAATAATTTAATTGTTATTTTCAATTAAAATTGTATCAAAGTCACAACATGTTAATATATATAATTATTTTTTCTAGGAATAATAATAGCCTACTTATGCTAAGACATTCACTTTGTAACTAGACCTATTTGAAGAAAGGTCAAAGAATAAAGAAAATGGACAGTATGTTTGATGCCCATTATTTTGATATGCCATCACAAGGAAATATCTATTCTCTTGCTGAGCTTCATATGTCAAATGGGACCAATAAAATACTCGCAGCATCTTTACGCAGGAAGGTGTATTTATTTGAGTACATCACCGACGATGAAAACTTGAAACCTTTGGTTAAGGAAGTTCAATTCACATATATTCCTAGTAAGTCAGGTTGATGACTATGATTAATGGTGAGATGTTTTTTGAAAATTTGGTTAAGGAGGTTCATTTCACCCAATATATTCCTAAGTTAGTTTATTATGGTTGATGACTATAATTAATGGGAAGATGTTTAAACATTTGTTTGATCATATGTTACATCTTATTGTTTATCTTTATACACATTGTTGGTCAACACATTACCAACAAGTTGTGACACAATATAAACACAATCCCATTTTGTTGCCGTTGGGAAAGTCGGTTATTGCCAACATGTTGTGTTGATCTGTGTTGGCTCAGTTTTTTGAGATCATAAGCAACTCCAACACAACATGTTGGCCGACTTCAGAGGTTCTACCCATGTGCTATGGAGTTGAGGCAGTGTCTAACCTTAGTGATGCATGTGTTTTGTTTTCAGATTAGTTTAACATCATGGTTTACATAGTTTTGTGGTCATGGAGTGGAACAAAGCAACCACACCTAATTTAGTTGCACCACCAGTATAATTTTCTTTGTAACATTACTTAAACGGATCACAAAAATTCAAATAATCGAGTAGATACACTTACGGCAATAAATAAGGTTTTTAAATCCCTCACAGTTTTTTACGTTTTGATCTTTTCTCCAAGAGTACACTCCCTACCTATACAATAAATTAAGAAATGACAAATAATATGTTGTTCTCCATGGCCAGAAATGTGTAGACTAATTAAAAACTAGAAGATGTCTCAGGATGTTGGCATAAATAAAGGCAGCTTACTTCTCCTCATATGTTGGCTCCTAACATGTTGACATACTTGTTGGGGTCCAACTTGTTACAGGGCTTTAAAGCTTACAGTTATTATTTTTTATTATGTGTTTTGTCTTACGACAGGTCCATTCTTTTGTCAGTAAAACTTAGACTTCCAATGTGCCATGTCCTCTACCTCCTCCCTCATCTCCCAGAATTTTTTTCTTTCCTTCAAGTCATCTATTATTTGAATCCTCCTTCTTCCTAAGCTCCTCTTTCCCTGAACCTCTCCGTCTATGACTTTGTGCAGAAGACAGTTCCTCCTAAGGATATATTCGATCCAGTTTACAAATTTAAATAATATAAACACACTTTAGATGTTTAATGAGAACAGGATGCAGCAATCTTCAAGACGAGAAGTGTTGACCATTAGGAGGATAAGGTGTTGCACATGCAACACTTATAAAAAGCTTGATATGAGTGGCAGAGAGAAGAGTAAAGAGAAAAAAGTATAAATAGAATAAAGAAAACATCTTTTAAATAGCTCTTTAAGGCATTGAATGTTCAAGCTTCTTATAAGCGAGGGCATTAGAACACCAAAGGGGCTCCTTCATAATTGTGGGGTTTTTTTTGACCTAAGTATTACTAAATACTAGAAGCATGGGTAATTTACCCATAAATTAGAACTGTATACCCTGTCACTATTATTTGGAACTATAAAGGCTCATTTACTACCTACAATTATTATTTCTTCTTCATCATCATTTACCATTATTACTACTAGGTGTTATTTTCTTTTGTCAGTGAACTTAAGGCCACTAAGTCAAGTCCTTCAGGTCAAGATAAAATAAAAAACACTTTATTAAAAATGTATACATCATTTAGGGAGGGCCACATGGTTTTAATAAATATACTATGGTACATCAATTTAAATTTTCACTTTTAAATATTTTAATATTACTGAATTCAAAAGTAACTTACAGTAGATACTGCCACATTCTCCCGTCCACTTATTATGTAAAAAATATTGATCTTTTATTGGTTTTATTGACATGTTGGATAGGTTTTTTTTAAATTATTTTTAATAGGAATACTGAAGAACGACTCTAACTCTTGCCAAATTATGTAGGGATTCATTTGAAATTCCTTCGGAATATTTATTTATTGATATTATACTAAATTTATTTAGGGAATAATGACTTTGTATACACTATAGCCTGGGGTATGGTTATGAGCAGAAATTTGATGATGATATGTATAGGTTAAGAGAATATTACATGTACTGACTATTTAACAAGTGTAATTTCAAATATATATATATGGGTATCTTTGAATGGCTTAGATATGTTCATTAGGCATTAGGGATAGGGTGTTAACCCGCTTTCAATTATTTTTTGATATTTGTTCACAAATATTAACTCTTTTGCATTTGATCTGGTTCTGTTTAATTAGTAAGCATGTTCTTTAATCTTGGCAGTTGCATTTAGCATGCTGTAATCTCATGATATTATTCTTTTTACTTATGCACATTCATTCGCTTTACGATAAATATTGTTGGATTATTGCATTGTCTGCAACCAACAATATACATATTGTTAACCTTTGATCATTATCTCTGGTAATAAAACGAACTTCGGGCTTTTATCAATTTTATGTCATTTGTTATGCTTTTCATCGAGCAAACCCTAACTTCCTTTAACTAAAATGGTTGCGCACTTTATTCTCTGAAAGTTAACACTGCTAAATTTGGTATACTGAGTTTTACTGTTTGAGTCTGAGCCAAATAAAGATCCCTAGTGATCTTGTCTATTCTTTGTATTGCAACCGCTTTCTCTATGCAGAGAAAAGGTTGATAGGTATGTTTGTTTCTGTTAAATTTCATTAGAATAATTATCTTGTTTTTAATTTTAGGCGGAGCTGAAATCATATCAATTGATGCCTTCACCAAATCTAAATCTAGTGATGATTTTGTGATTGGGATAACAATAATCAAGGTATGCTAGGTAGAATTTCAAATCTACGCTACGTAGAGCTTCAAATCTCAAATTTGTGTCCAAATCTATGACACTATGAGGAACTGTAAATATAATATAAAGTTAAAAATTAAGAATATTATCAAAATGTTAATAATGTGGATTATAATACTTTAATTATATTATTCATACATTAAGTTAGTTGTTAAATTAATGGTATGGAGTTTGGCTGAACGATGTTTGTCCTAAATTGTGTTTTGTCTGAACCACCAATAATCAGTATTAGAGCTCTAAACAAATAGCCATTCAAATACTATTTTTTATTTATCTTGAACATCATTAATGAAGATTTGAGGATCCTATAACTTTTTTTTAACCCCCTTCCCTACATATGACACTAAATAGACATTGAGCCAGACCCCTCCCCCTTCCTTGCCCCTAAGACTCCCGTTCTAAACAACCTTTTGTAATTAAGTGACAAGGCAAGATCCTAGCAATAACTTATAACACCAAGAAGAAACAAATATATATATTAAAAAAATATAGAATGGACTTATTACATTTGGCCAATTTATAACTAAGTAAATAGTAAGATATTTTTGTATTAATAGTGATTTTTAAGTATCTCCACCTCACTGTAAAATAGAAAGTTCATTGTAGTTTATGCATGAAGCACTATGTAGAAAAAAAGACTGTTACACATCTCATTCATTACAAAAACAAATATTGATCAATGACACAACTAGAAACCTTGAATGGGACGTCTTGGGGTTAATTTTTTTTTTTAGCCCTTTTCTAAATTTTATTGATAAAAATGTTAGTTTGTTTTAGTATGTTATTATCATAACACTCCAACTCATTTCATCAATAATATCAAGTATGAGAAAAAATGCATTAGTTTTTGGCCCCAAGAAAAGTGGATTAAAACCCCTAAAAACATGATTAAGACATTGATGTGGACGGATATTTAGTATTAGAAGTACCATAACAGATCATTATAATATAACATCAATTCAATAAACAACAAACATTTTGTTCAATTCTATTTTAATATTTGGGAAAATGTTATTCAAATGTTACCCACTAGTATTTTTATTATCAGTGTGGCAACAATGAACACAGCCATGAAACTTACCTACACATCTACTCCGAGTGGGAACCCAGCTCCGAGTTCAATATGGAAAGTGCAGCACAAAACTGTCAAATGTTGGAGTTGGACTTTATCCCTTACCAACTGTACCACACTGAACTTCTCACAGGTCTGGAGACTGACGATAACAATGAGGTATGTAACTGTATACATATACTTAATTTCCGCGGCCGTTTAAACCGTAGCCGGTACTTATCTTCACGCACACTTGCCTTCCACCCCTGCCTGTTACTCATCCTTGCTTCTTACACACCTAAGCTATTCAGGTCCTTCCTTACATCAGCTATCCATCTGTTTCTTGGTCTGCCCAGTGCTCGTTTACCTTCAAGTCTTCCTTCACTTACCTATTCTTTATCAAACTAAACATTGAAAGGAGGATAGAAAGGTAAGGCCTACCTACACACTTACCAGAAAACTTTAGGCCTCAAAGTTCACAATTAAAGCACATAGGCCTAGTTATGCAATTTTCGGGGTACATCACTCCTCTTCTTAAGCTGAAGAGAGTAAAACACAGATGAGACTATGACAACATGGCTAGAGGTAGGTCATGGTCGCTTAGATACTGAACCTATAGCCAGGCTGCCAAAGCCCAGTCTATGTTTTACTCTTTTCAGCTTAAGAAGGGGACTGATGTACCCTGAAAATTTCATAATTATGTGTTTTAGTGTTTTAATTTAAACATTGAGGCCTACAATTTTCTGGTAAGTGTCTAGGCATTGCCTTTCCATCCTCTTTTCAATGTTTAATTAAATATAGCTGTTCGGTGCCATTTTCCCATTCTTTATCAAACCATATTCTCTTCTTTGGACATGACCAAACCACGCTAGTCTTCTGCTCCTAATGACCGGCGTTATGTCAGGTTCTGTGTACCATTCTCTAATCTCTATATTCTTCATAATCCTCCATTCATTTCATTCTCTTATTGGTTCAAGTATCCTCAGCACCTTATTTTCAAATGTTATTGGTCTCCTTGCTGTTCTTTTTGTTACTTTCCAAGCTTCACTGCCTTATGTTACCATTAGCTTGATAGTTTGGTGCATTCTGCATTTGGTTTTGTTTGATAACAGTTTTGATTTGATCATTAAGTGAAACACATGTAAACATTTTGTACCTGTTTGTATTCTTGTTAATATTTTTTCTTCTAGATCATTGTGCCATTACTTTTGCTTCCATTTCCTCCAAATTTTATTTGTGGTTTTACCAATCAGTACAATATCATTTGCAAAAGCTAGAATGTTAACTCTTCTCCCTATATTGACTCCTGTGTTTCCATTTGATATTTTGTGTTGAACAATGTTGGTGATATTATGTCCTCTTGCTTAAATCCTGATTCAACTTGGAATTACTCTGATATTGTCTTCCATATTCTCACTCTACACTTTGAATTATCCACACACAACTGAATTAACCTGATTAGTTTCTTTGGTATTCCTTACTCCCCCATTGTCTGCCACATTTGTTTTTGTTGTACTATAAGTTCTTTTCTAAAACTTGTCTCGATGTAGGCCTATATATGTAACATTTTGATGGCTTATTATTCCTGAAGCCTGCCTGTATTACTTCTATTATTTATTTCACTTATAAGTTCAGTTTGTTTATCAGTATTCTTAATAGTATTTTATATGTTGTGCTCCCCCGTAGTTCTGAGATTGCATTTTGTCCCTTTTCCAGATCGGGCATATGTTTCAGTCCATTCTTCTGGGATCTCTTCATTTCCCCATATACAGGTTATCAGCCTATGAGCAAAGAGAGAGTGTGAAAATATTAAGATACAAAAAACATCCTCAGTTCACTCGATCAGGATTTGAAACTAAATCTTACCATCATTAGGGACCCAATATATTCTCAGAAGTGACACTTTAGACCATGTCACTATCGATACTGGTGTTATAGTTCTTTTGCAAACTCTTATCTAGATATCAATTTCAATTGATGACTAAAGTTACACACATTAGGAACTGTCTTTAAATTAAGTAAGGGTTTTTTTAGGAAAGAGAGGCTTCAGTATTTTCTTACGAGGGGAACGGTGGACGCCAAGATAAATCCTACCTATGGTGGTTTTTTTAATCAATGTATGTGGTGAGACAAAATATTTAAAAAAAAATTGTCATAAAATAAATACATATTAACTATAAAATTTCATAATTTATTATCACTTGCTTTAATTCCAACCCTTATGTCTAAAAATAATAAAATGACCAAAACACTCTAATTTATCCAATCATAATAAATTACATAAGATAGAGGGCTGAGATGGGGGAGTCGAAAATTATGAAAAATGCCCTTTTGTAATTTAAGGTTAGCTCCTCAATAAAAAGCTTTGGTTCTAATCTTTTATCTAACCTTTAATTTTAATTCATTCTTGACAAATTTATATTAATACATTATAAGCCGTATGTATTTTATTTCACTGTCAGAAATATTGTGTACACCATAAATGTTCAAGAATTAAATTATGCGCATATTTTTGCTCGTTAGGTGGTTTGGTTGCTCTCTGGAAGCGATGAGAAGGTTCACTTATTTCGAGAAGATCGCCTGAACCACTGCTATATAAAAGCAGAGACGGAGGACTACTTTCCTGAACTGTCTCGAGCCCCGAGCATCGTTATGTGGATGGACGTTCACCACACATCAGACTATGCACAGTAAGAACATAATTTGTTTTGATCATCTTTGTGACTTAAGATAAGGTGATCGAACATAAGTCTAAGAAACTTTGACTCAGTTCTATTTGGAAGACGAAAGTATTTATTATTTAAATACATGTTCAGCCTGCCATATTAGCAAACATTTAGAAGTTATGCATTTATGGTATCATGTCTACTTTCTTCTTAGGTCTAGTTAGTTTGTAAGGTATGTAAAGATACCATCTTTATTCTTAAAAAGTGCAAGTTAATTACACCAATTAAAATAAGATCTAATTTCTTTTCTCATGATTTTTAAGTTTAATTTGTATAATTGTGCTTCATTAATTTAATTGGAAGTCAAGATTTATATTAATTAATGTGCATCATAATCATCATCATCATCACCACCACCAGTGTTCTAGGGGTTGATATTATTACAAAAGTCAAGGTTCGAACCATGCCAAGTGTGCTGTAAAATATATACATTCAAAGAACATGCTAGAATTACTCGCTTAAGTGGCCGCATAGTCTAAGACGCTACTCTTGCAATAGACTAGACTGCCGATGAGCTGGAGGTTTGAATCCGGTCAGGTGTAATTAGGGTGGTTTTCACTCAATGGTTTTCCACTCTCCTTCCTCACAAATGGAGCTACATATCCTATCTCTGTCTCTCTCTCTCTCTCTATATATATATATATGCTTCCTAATCCTTAAAATCATCAGAGTAATTAGTACATAAGCTTACAACCCGAATGGGTAGCGTTAAAAGAAAAAACTAGAAAATGGATAAAAGTTCATATACAGCTAATTGTTATTAAAAAATTAGTTCTAGATCTAACCATTAGGAAGCATTAGTGTAGTGGTGGGATTGAGGGTATGGGTGGTTCATTTTATTTTTTTAAGGATGGGACCCACAAGTACTAAATTCTCAAGGCTATTCGAGATTCAAGGATTTGAGAAAGTCTCATATTCAAGACTCAAATCCTCAAAAAATTTTTTTTTTAACTTTACTAGTTAAATCTGTTTTAGAGCTATAATACTGCTTATTGGTGGCTCAGAGCCAATTTTAATCATAGAATGAAATTAACAATGAATGTTATAATGAATGTAACTTATTATAATTTGAAAAAAATGTCAACATTTAGTTGATATTTTTAAATTTTCTCTCTCTTACTTTTAATAATTATTTCCAAAATGTAGATTTGAGTTTGGATTTGAGATTCAAAGGTAAAGTAGAGATTTGTATTTGAGATTTGGACTAGTAAAATAGTGAACTCGGCCCAACTCTAATTTTTTCTTCATAATTCATTAATTTTTTTGAAAGGGAATAGAAATATAAACAGGAGAAGCTTAGTAACCTCCAGAGAAACATTTACCTACCTTTTATCAAGCTGTTAATAAAACTTATATTGAATAAAAAAACAACAATATAAATTAAACCAATATCTGAAGCTAAATTAGATGAAAAAATAAACATCTCAATTTGAATGAATTTACTTCTATTTAGTCGACCTCGTTGGTCTTGTGGTAAAGTGTTCACCTCATAACCCGATGTTAGTGGATTCAAACTCAACTGGGATTTACGGGTTTTTCTTGAGCAATAAAATTCCGTAGTACAACTTCCTTTGGAAAGGAATTCAAGCCGTCAGTCCCATGTCATTTGTGTATTGTAAAAAAAAAAAGGCCTGGAAGGTATGGGAAAATAACTTTCAAGCAAAATTGGTAGGCCCTTTTGCTCTTGCTTATAGAAAATTCTCATTGGCTGGTATAATCAGCTAGTACAGAAAGTGTACGTTAAATATAATACTTCTCTCCAAATGAACTATGGTAAAACCACACAACACTTCTCATTACTCATATAATTTTAATTTCAAACTAAATATCATTCAAAAGAATATTTATTGAATGTGTTAATATATGCTCATATGTATTATTCTTGTCTATTAAGACGTGTTACAGCATTTGGTTGTGAGTGTGGCTATGTCAAGCTTACCGTCATCAACGTCCCAAGAAACGAGATCATCTCTGATTGTTCAATCCGGTTTGAAAGTTCTGTCACTTCGGTGGCTCTTTTCAATGACGAGTTGAAGTTGAGGTGTCCATCTTTCATCAATTTAACTGATGTTAGTCCTGCCGATGAAGAAGAACCTTCTCTTCACCTTTTAGTTACGACAACCCTTCAACCGGCGGTCATATACAGGTTTCTATCTTTAGAAATGCATGCGACTTTTAAAGTTGTTTCTCTTCAGTAAACTTTAATTGTGTTCATTCATTGCGAAATTCTCTTGGGTATAGAGGGGAGTTTTTATCAGCGATGTGTAAATTTTCTGTCTTGAGTTAAACTAGTGTGTATTTTATTTTATAGCACTATATAAACTTTTTTTTAAATATATAATACAGTAGGGACCCGCCTCGGTGGCGTAGTTGGCTAACGCGCTAGTTGTGTTGAGCTCGACTGCTGAGAACGGGGAGATCGAGGTTCGAATCTCGGTTGGGTGAACTGGGGGTTGTTTTTCCTAAATGGTTTTCCACTGTCCCTCCACGCAAATACGGGTTCACTTCCTCTAATTCAACCTTCCCAATTCCTAATCCATTAGCATAATTAGTACTTAAAAGCGTATAACCCGAACGGGTAGTAAGACGCGATGCTAAATATTATTATTATTATAATACAATACACACATGTATTGTTTTTTTTTCCTGCCAGCTTAGAACCATACTAAAAAGTAAAAAAATATATATAACTAGCCTAGGCTCCACAATTTAGAGGAGATTCCAGCTGTTAAGAAACCAGTTGTATTGATCAGGTATATAAAACAATCAGTCAACAATAGGTCATCTTGAATTTTAAAAAAAGCATAAGTATTTATATTGAAGGTATGAAATCAAGGGATGAGCGAGTTCCTGGATTCCCTACGGAAAAACAATGTAAATTGTGAACTTTGTTCTTCTTTTCTTTGTAAAAGACATATTGTGTCTGTTACCATCCTTATATCCTGAAACTTTAATATGTATTTGAATTCGAATAAAATTACAGTGGACTCCCAATTATCCGTCACTCACCCAAGACTGGGACATAAGTCAGAAAACAAAAACAAAAAAACGTTGGATTGTAAGAGGAACAAAAAAAAACTTTACCAAAACACACAAAAAAAAGAGTAAAAACATGAAAAAAAAAGGAACACCTCTCACATTAATGAAGATAGGATTAATACACCCACACCCCATGTATACCCAGAGTCTGAGACTGTTAATGTTTTAATTTAAGCAAATGCATGTACAAGTTATAAATATGGTGAACTGCATAATACAAATGTCAGCTGCTGACTGCCTGTTGCGACACAAAAACTCACAGACAAGTACAGACAAGGACTGGAGCAAGATGGTCGGATATGCTGAAGAGACGGATATTCAGAGGTTGATTGTAGGAGGGTCTACTATAGTTTTAAGTTTGCACTATGATCAGTAGGATTTTGCCTCTAAATATAAAAGTACAGATGAGTAAAGGATATTTTATGAATGTTCTTGTCCACAGGAATATTACAGTACAAGGTTTTGAGTCATGCTATAATCTCCCTGACAGTGATAGTTTTGATGCAGTAATGTGCTGTTTGGTGGCGGATATCGACATGGACGGAAAACAAGAAGTTATTCTAGGGACTTATGGGCAGGTTTGATACAGTTTCTCTTACTCAAGAATAGATATTTGTAATAAATAAAACAATAGAATAGTAGGAAAAATAATAGAACACAAATAAAAGTAAAGACACTAAAGCTTGATTTACAGATTCACCGAAAATTGAACAAAGAATCTTCCTCAGTGGTGGAGCACTTCATACGTTGTATGTTGACCCATGATGCATTGCAACGCTAACTAGAAACAGCTGATTATCGACATTTTTTTTCTAGTGGATACATATATATTTGAGATCATCCTCCCAATAGATGTTTTCAAATTATAATTCTCTGTTGTGGCACAATCCAACACATTGATACACACACTTTACATTAATGGGTTATTTCAAATCTCCTCACAACGGCCAGTGAAGCTGTCTGCTAGTTTCTGGCTGTACAGCACATGTGTTGTCAAATGCGCACGCGCACTGATTTGAGATGGTTGGTTCTGAGATTTGATTGGTTCTATCGTTCCGAACATCTCAGGCAGAGCAGACAAAATAGAGATGAGTTGAACTTAAGCAAAACAGCTCCCACCAATGAGGCAGAAATTTTTTGATTGGCTTATAGCTCGTCACATGACCATGTTTCTGTTCTGCGCTTGTTTTTTGGCGAATGTGTGAATCCACAGTAACACATATTTACACACCCTTCAATACTTTCTCAGGAAGTAGTAGTAGTAATATTACTGAGTCTTATTACTACTACTTCCTGAATATTGAAGTGTGTGTAAATATGTGTTAAGTGTTTTTACTTTTATTTGTGCTCTCGTATTTCCTACTGTTCTATCATTTTATTTATTACAAATTGTTTTTGTTCAATGCACTTTATTTCATAATTATTATTTCAAGACTAGGGATGGGATATCCAAGGATTTGAGAAAGTATTGAACAAGTTATTCTAGAAAAAAAAATCTATATATATATTTTAAATTATGATATGGATTTGGTTTTACAGCTAACCTAATGCTTTTTGGGGGGTTTGGCCCCACATAATGATAATAAGACAGACTTAACAATCATACCCCAGACCATTGATTTACCACTTAATTGAGTTTATGAATTTTATATTGAATGCATTATAGCATAAAATGTTAACATTTAGATACGGTTTTTATTTTCTACCAAATTAAAGAATTGAGTAAAATAAACCTTGTAAGCTTTATCTTGATTTCTATGGTTCAAGTTCTTGGTTAAAATCAGAACTCGAATTGGAAATAAAGAGATTTGGCCTATCTATACTTAAAAAAACAAACAAAAAAACATACCTGCATAAATGGGTATGCGAACTAAACATCAAGCCCATCTAGTTGGTTTGTCAGTAATGGGGAGACCATTATTTGACTCATTCCCAGTTTTCCTGGGGGTGGTTTTTGTTTAAACAATTTCCCATTTACCTACTTTGGTGGTCAAATGGTCTAAGGCGCCACTCTCATAGTAGACTAGACCGCTGATGAATGAAGAGATTGAGGTTCGAATCTCACTCGGGTGTACTGAGGGTGGTTTTTCCAAAATGGTTTTCCACTCTCCCTCCATATAAATGCTGGTACACTTCCTAGAAATATAACATTCCTCATCTCTAAAGCCACTAGTTTAATTAGTAAATAAGTGTGTAACCCGAACGGGTATTAAGGACTCGATGCTAAAAAAAAGTTTCCGAGTCCCTTTTTACACCAATGCAGGTAAATTTCCTTAAAATTATACCTTCATCCTCATACCTGCCTTGTTACTGTATTTAAATGCAAATGGTGTAATGCAGGGACAGATTCAGGAACAATCTGTTCTTTGGGGTGGGGATTTTTATCGGGAATTCGTGGGTATGAATATTCCATATCCGACAGTCTTGGATTTAAAAAAAATTTAATCGTTAAAAGGGGTCTTTTATGGCCATCCCGGACTCCTTGAAACAAAATAGAAATAGATTAAAATATTAATAAAACAAATAATTATATATAATAACATTTTTATGATGTTTCTTAAATGTAGCCTACATGACCATCTGTCTATGCTTGTTTTGGCAAACGTTCATTTATTTGTTGTATATATAAGATTATATAATTATTGGCATGAAGAAAAACCAAGCCACCAAGTCTGCTTTCCATCATATTTGTTCTCAGCCATGTCTGATTAGATACATCGATGACACCACCAGTTACCTTTAACAATCCTTGCAATACCTCAATCTGAATTTTCCTGTTATATTATAAATTCTTGTTCATTCACCTGGCTCTTTTCATGCTGCCTTTTCTGTTGATCCGCCCAGATGTGTTTATTTTGGCTCAATGCTAATTTTTTTCATCTAGATCCTGACCATTTGAAAGGGGGGTGGGGGGCAATCAGCCCACTTCTTACAGTGATTCTTCTACCCCTGGCGTAATGTCAATTTATTTAATATGTTGCTCTTAAAATAATGTTTAAGCTATTCATAGGCTTAATTAATTATCTGTAAATTAACTTTTTCCTTTTTACATTTAATTTAATACTTTTGGCTATGATAAAGACTACTTTTTTTTGTTCAATTTCGTTGTTTCAGGAAATGTTAGTGTACAAACTTGAGTCTTCAAGTGAAGATGGCAAAGAATCGTGGCAGTTAAATTGCCAACGAGGTTTCTCAAACCCTATTTATTCTCTACTTTATGTAGATGTGACGGGAGATGGGGTTAAGGATCTTGTAGTTCTTACTCTTCAAGGAGTCCATATTATGCAGGTCAGTTTAATTCGCTGATGACTTGATTGTATGGGGAGGAGAAGGATGAAGAACTAAATTTAGCACGGCAAAGTGTGAAATGATGGTAACGAAAAGTAAGATGATAATGCCGAGTAAAGCCATAAAAGTTGGATGGAGTAGCGATGAAAAAGATACAAAATGTAAAATATCTTGGATGCGGGATTAAAGTTAAGGGGAGAGTTGAGAAGATCTAATAAGAAGAGGGCAGCAGGGGGAGTTTTTCTATAGGTGTACTGTGGAGAAGAGAAGTGTAGGCCTACATTGTAGCCATTGTCAGATATGCAGCATACACATGGAGATGAACATGTGTAAGAGAAACTAGGAAGGCTTTGAGAATGAAGTTTGTGAGAAGCACTTCAGCTGTCAATGAGTAGAAACAAAATTAGGAATGAAGTCCGGGAATGAGTGGGGGTGCTGGGAGTACATCAGATAGTAGAGGAAACAATACTGAGATGGTATGGTCATGTAATGAGGATGAAAAAGAAGAATTATGGATATGAGGTACGTAGGGAAAATACCGCAAGGAAGACCAATAAAGAGATGGGAGAAGAAGATAACAGAAAGTATACATTAGAGAGGAGAAGAATGGAAGTGATTAAAGGCAGTAGAATGGTGTAAGGATAGGAAGATGGAGGCATTTTACTAAACCGACACAGCCACAAACTGTTAACAGTTGAGGGTGATGGTGATATGATTATGGTGAGCAACATTACTATTCAACTTTTAAAAGAAAATTGCTGATAGATTTGACCCCTTTTACATTTTAGAAAACATTCTAGATAAAATAATTAAGTAGCGTTTTAATATATATGCTAATAAATTTCATATAAAGTCTATGGTTTTGCTTTTTTTTTTTTGTTTGTTTAAAAAAAACTAGAAAATTATTGTATTTTTAAACCTCTGCAATGTTGAAGATCGTTATGCTTTGAAAGCCTACCAATCACCCCACCGAACATATTTCAGCGCTGGTTGACTTTCATCTTCAACCCATGGTCCAACAACCTCCCTCACACATAAAGGACGCAAACCACTTTCTCAACTGCTTACACAACATTAAAAACAAAATTCCCACCAACGCATACTTGGTCAATATATATGTCAATTCACTTTACACTAACATATCCCACACCCAAGGACTTTCTGCTATGGAACATTCACATCTCCAATTCATAATCTGTTTGATTCATACTTGAAAAGAACACTTTCCACTTCCTGGACAGAGACTACCTTCAAATCCGAGGTACAGCAATAGGTACCTGTATGGCCCCCTCTTACACTCTCCTCTTCATGGGCAAACTAAAGACAAAGTGCAATTCGAACACTTGCATTCACTCTGCTGAATGAGATTTATTGAAAACATCTTGATGATTTGGGCAGATTCTGAAATTAATTTATTACATTTCCTGAACAGGTTAAATAACCATAGAACCTTCAGATTCACCTGGTGCATTTCACAACACCATGAAATTTTCTTGGATCTGAAACTGAACCTTCATAAGGGAAACATAAACACCACAGTCCACACAAAAGCCACCAACCATCAACAATACCTCCAATTTCTAAGCAACCATCTTCTTCATGTAAAATACTCTCTACCCTATAGCCCAAATACCAGAGCCATCCATACGTGTATGTTCCGAGGAAGAAGATCTTAACAAGCAATGCCAACAACTCTTTTTAAGGCTTTCACATCTCGAGGATACCCTAAACACATAGTCGACAGTCAAATAAACAGAGTCCTATCCAATCAAGAAACAACCTTCCAATGAAATACCACTCCCCATCCAGTATTATGAAGGACTATAGAAACTCAGATTTATACCCTACACAGGCTACAATATCATAACCTCATCACCTCTCACATACAATCTTCTCAACATCTTCGCAACATTCTGGTTCATCCTAAATTGCTCGACCCAGCCACAAACAACATCAGGCCAAAGGTTCCTACCCTTGCAACAAACCGAGATGCAGTACCTGCAAAATTCACCAACCTTCCACTTCATTCAACATCAGACTCATGAAATACCCTATGAAAGGCCACTATGACTGCTCCACAGAAAATATCTTGGATACCAGCTACAATGCAACTACTGCATTGTTGAATACATCGGCTTTACCACAGGAACACTCAGACAACGAATGAATGGTCATCATTTTGACACCAACCACAACAACCCTGACAAACCATTAGCCCTTCATGCCCAAACACATAATTCAAATTTTGACTCATGCACT
>CABFVX010001165.1:24717-44490 GCA_902151425.1 Timema shepardi | reverse complement strand
CCCCCCCCCCCCCAATAGTTGCAATGCTTCCCAGCTTTGTAGGTGAGAACTTACTCACCAATATATTACTAAATCCAGGCACCCTCTTGGTCTCAACCTTAGATAACATTCTCTACTTTCCTTACACGCAGGCCTACTCACACCAATCAGTCATTTCTATAAAAACAATTATAACAGATAATATAATTTAATGATTAAATATTATATAAATACAACATTCTATCCCGCCACCAGGACTAAAGAGACAAGATTGATCAGACAACTGCAGAATCCAAGTCTAAACTTTTTTTTTAAATCAAGAAACGGCAACAACAGAGTCTAAGTGACCATGCTCAATCTCTTGCCAGGCTGCCATAGCCCAGTTTGGGTTTTACTATCTTCTGTTGAAGAAGGGGACTGATGTACAGTGTAGATTACATAATTATGGGTTTTATTGTGTTTTAATTGTGAACTTTGAGGCCTACAATTTTATGGTAATTGTGTAGGGATTGCCCTGTTTTAAATGTTTAATTCATTCACCTTTGGGAAATTGTTTTGAATCTTGGTTAAAGTTGAATTTATTTTATTATGAACTTAAGCAGGTGCCAAGAACCTTTCAATCTAAAACATTAGCCTAGTTAGCGACATGTTTGCGTGTAGAGCTAATGGTTCATCGATAGGCTGAAAAATTCGTTATTGACAAAAATTGGGACATCTTCTTTCAAAGCGATAAAATAACTATGGGGGAACATTGGTGTTGTTTCTATTTTATAATTGAGTTAAATTATACATCATAACATGATGATATAGCCAGTCATTTCACAAAGCACATATTTAAATACCTTGTGTGGGTAGAAAAATAATAATCATTACAAAATGTGTCTGTACATATTTTAAAGTGTTTTTTTGATATATATTCTCTTTTTTTTTGTAATAGGACTTACATTTTTTTTTTCCAGCACGATTTTAAGTTTGTAGAAGACAAGCTAAGCAACCGACTGTCAGCTATATCCCTAAAACAGCAACATTAATTTAAACTGAATAAGATGAAAACTGCTCTTCAAGAACGTCACTACAGAGGCAACTCCCTCCTAAAAATGTCTCATCAGGGCTAGCCAAAATGCAAAACCTGGTTCAAAGTTACATTAACTACAGTTATGTGGTATAGAGCACTAGGCTAAATCATGGTTTAAATTAGGAGGGATAGCCAGCACACTTACCAAGGTGATATCTAAACAATTTATACTCCAGTATCACCTTGGTAAGTGTGCTGGCTATCCCTCCTAATTTAAACCATTAATGAATTAATGAACATTTCCAAAACTATACATGTTAGAATATAGAAAAATTAACACAATTATTATTTGCCAAGTGCTTAGAAGATCATTATTAAAAGTGTTTCTTGTTTTATATTTATGTTTATTCCATTATATTAGCAGTTACTTTTACCCAATTTATATGTTTTTCCATTCTTTACACATTCTATTTTCATGTTATTTTGGTTTATTTAAAAAAGTTTCTTAGCCTCTTCGAGTTTTTATGGAATTAAAGCTAAGTCAAGAGATTCAGCAGAAATGGGCGATTTTCTTTGAGAGGCAGTCATTACCTCTTTGACTAATAACAGCAGTTTAAAGTGTGAATTGTGTTCCTTTTTTTTGCTGTAAAAGCCGTAATTAAGTCTTTCCTTTCATTTGTTCCTATCCCTCTTTCCGAAACTTCTTCGAAAGGGTATATAGCAAGGGATCAGCAGGGCATGGGCACCCAGGGGAGGGGGGAATTCATATACAAGTATAAAAATTAAAAAGTGACATTTTCAAGGCCCTCTAGAAAAATTAGTTTCGTACACCCTTGACCTTCTTCTTCCTTATATACTTCTGCAAAATGCAGAGAGATTTTAGATTCATATTGTACATTAAAATAATTCGTTTATAATGGAGATAGACCCTTTAATCCCTAAGGATATTTGAGAATTTGAGACTTAGATCCTTAAAAAAAATTTTTTTTTTAAATTATTAAAGTGAAATTTGCTTTTGAGTCCTACTATTTCTTACTGGTGGTTCAGAACTAATTATAAATATAGGATAAAATTGACAACCAGGACTCAGACCAAAGATTTAACATCCAACTGAATATTCTCTACATTGAAAAATATCATCTGGACACAGGAATCGAACCTGGGACCATTAGTTTAGTACACCAATGTTCTAATCACCGATTTTTCTTTTTAATTGTTTAACTTTGTAGGAATCCAAAACATTCTATTCTCAATGAAAAGCTCTTAGCTCAGGCTTGAAAAAAAACCTGGGTTATTTAAAAAAAAAGTTGGGCTATATTAGGTTTTATTGGGTCTGTTGTGGTATGATTAAAGATATTATGTGTGTTATCTGATTTAACCAATCATTCTAACATATTAATTAGTGCCTAGACTTACTTTACAAAGAAAATAGTGTCTAGGCCTAACACCAAGATTATATTTTATAAATTAATTTTTTTAAGGAATAACAAACAATATAACAATATAAACAAAATTAAACATAAAACTTTTCATGCAATCATGTTAGTAAAATTTGGTTCTTAGAAAAGAATGTTTTAAATTTAAATTGTATGTGTATTCTTTAAAATATTCAATAATATTGGTTTGATCTAGTCCTCTGTTAGTATGTTTTATTATGTTTTTATTTAAAGTAATTAATAATATTTTAAATATCAAAAAGGAACTAGACTAACTACTTTCAAAAATTAGACAATTTCTTTGTATAAGTGTTTTTTAAATGGGTATTTTTAATAAAACCCATGTGATTTCTTTTGGGCTAGATAGAATTATAACAACCCTACAGTAGTCCCATGGCTTCTTTGGTGCTGACTGACAGCTAAAAGCTTTGAAAAGTTACCAGACCAAATTATATAAGATTTTACTGTAGAAATGTCGGGAATGCTATTGTCTTGTGTAAAGTGTGAGCAGTCCTACCTTTTCCCTTTTATGAAAGTTTCTAAAACAGCCTATATAGAATTAATTACAGTACTGCGACAACATACCTCTTCAACCCGTCCCAAGCCATTGTGGGGGGGAAGATGATGTTCCAGTAGTTGTCTGTGATCAGTGTGATATACATTTCAGAAGGCTTTTGTTAACATTTCATTTCATTTGTGTTTTGTTTTCTTTATTATGCAACCTGCACAGTGCAATAATTAGATTTTTGTAGTTAATATTCACCATATATAGGGTCATAAATTAAATTGTGTTCAGAAATATGATTTAAAAAAATATATATTTTTCCAAATAACCGCCGTCTTAATAATACTTTTTTTTATCACTGAAGGTGTCCCCTATTAAGAGATTTCATTCACTATATTAATAATATGGTTTTTAAATCACAATAATTATCATTTTCTTAAAATGTTGCCTATAATAATTATTAATTTCTTAAAATACTTACCAAAAACCTTGGAAGCAAAGCGAGAGTAATATTAAAATATTCACTTGTTAAATCACCTAGAAAGAACATTGAATATCCCTTTTACTGATCAATGGATTATTTATGCACATACATTTAATTTTTCAACCATATTTAAAGTGTTTGCATATCTATCCAAAAGATCTTTCACTTTTATTGTCTGAGTCACAAAATATCTGTGTCATTACTTTTATTCACTGCACTTAGTATGGGGATGTAGTAAACATGAAAAAAGGCTAATATATTTGTAGTTTTTTAACAAAACTTTTTTCTCTGCCAAAATAAATAAAATATTGCTTAGATAGAAACAATATCTGTTGTCAGCATAGCAGCGTTAGATGACAAACATTTTAAAAGAAGAGAAAAAGTTTTCATTAAATACCAGGAAACCCCTGACGAGATAGTCAAGAAATGTTGTCACCTTGTGAAAAAGAAATTAAACTTTATGTTTAGGTTTCTACCAGTGCAATATTTTATTTCTTTTGATCAAAAAACAATTTAAAAAAATTCAAAAACAATCACCTTCTCTCGTGTCCCCTGCTTCCCCACCCTAAATAAACAAAATGTTACCTTTAAAAATATAGACTAAAAGAGCTAAGTTTTTATATTGTGCACTAGTCCTGACATCTATGGCATGCAAGCAAGAAAACAAAGTGAGAACATTTATCGTTTTTATCTGTGCAACTAACTGCTGTTTAGAATATTTGAGACAAAAAAATTTTTTTTTGCCAAAGTTTTGAATTAGGTTTTAAAATGCTACTACTACGGAGTCTAATTATTGATGTTTCAGCCCAACATAATTTTAGAACAAACGTAAATAAAACATTGTAGGAATAAGTTAATGTTTTTATTTTCTCATGCATTTCCAAAGTACTGAATTCTACCAGTAGCTGCAGATCCATATTAGGGTAGTGATGGGTAGAGGAACAAACAAGAGTGTTTTTTTTTTGTGGAGGACTTTCCTTCCCTCCCTCCCAAAATTCACACACTTCCAGAAGCTATTTTGGATAGTACTAGACTTGGGACTTACAAAAGAAAAGTTTACTCCTTTGAAGCAAGTGGTACCACCCCTAGAAATTTTTAAAATCTGGATGCTTCTTTTAAAAAAAGATACATCTTACTGCCTGTTCAAGCTATATGTAATAATTTCGCTAATTAATTAGGTATGAGAAAGGTTGAATTTAGAGGAAGTATACCCACATTTTTCTAGAAGAAGTGTAAAATCATTTTGGGGAGAAAAAAAGCCTCAGTACATTCGACTAGGATTTGAACCCCTCAAAGCCATTTAGTGATTCCCCACGTTAATTTTTTTCCAACAATTAGATGCCTCTATAATTTATATAAGTGGACTTTCCAAATAATATTTTTGAAATTTGAACACATCCAGAAGTCAATTGGAGTTTGATTTAAGGTAATCTTTCACCTTCATATTCGATAATATCAAAGGTTTTGAAATATATGCAAATAACTCAACCAATTATTATGCTTGTATTTATAATCCTAAGAGAAAAGAATAAAACTATAATCATTATATATATGTGCATTTTATTTAATAGTTCATTCACTTTAATCATAAATCATTAATACAATAGTGCTGAGAAGATAAACTTCTGTGTATTTGACTCTAGTCTATGAACAAACTAAAGAGGAGTACTTGATTTTGTTAACACATACATTTTAGATAATTAAACATGAAGAATAAAGTGTTACCTGGTAAATAAACAAAAAAAATCACTTTAGGTGTCAATATGCTTTTTATTTTAATAAAAGGGATCAAGACCAAAAATAAAACCCTCTAAGGTAAAAGTCTTAACTTGAATGATAAAACTATGAATTCATCTTTTGATCTATCTGTCTACCATTGTGAAGAAAACAACAAGATAAGCTTGTTACCTTCCAGGGTGAAAAATGGATATGTAATAAAGTTGGGAACAATTTTTTATTTATTGAAGAGATGAAAAATGAGCCAGTTTGGAAAGAAAAACAAATATAATTTAGAAATATTGGTATATGAAGAACACAATCTTTCTATTTTCTATGAAGTCAGAACACACTTAGAGAAAATTAATATTATGATCAGGTTTTTACAGATTTCAATGACTAAAATATGATAGGATATCTTTGTGACTAAATTAATACACAATAAGTGATAGTTAATTAGCGTTACATAGACACATATCTTTTCCCGCTAAGACACAAACATTGCCACAACATTCACCTTTACAGACATTAATACCAACCTTGCTAGATATTTAAAAAAAAGACCCACTCGAAAACGTTTCCAGCTACTATGATTCTTTTAATTCTTTACTCAAAATTTTCCTAAATATAAACTACTTAATACACTAAAACTACACAATGTTCGTTTATAAAAAAATAAACATAAACAATAAGTTAAGAATATTTGATTTTTGACATAAAATTAATTTCAAGTAATATTCTATGGCTAGCAATTTATTTTCTTCTCGATAACACCCTCACTTATTCTACTTTAAATTTCAGTACCAAAACATAACTAAATGTGTTATCAAGAAGAAATGTTGTACAAAACAAATAAAATAAAGTATTTTTATGTTTTTATAACAAGTTAACCATTTTGCATAATTATCTTCCATTTCATTGCTAATTTATATGGCTTATTAAAAGAGCTGAAAATTAAAATAAAATGATATCTATTCTTTTAAAAAAATACAAAAATTAAATCAGTCGAGTAAATTATTGATCTTAACAAATGTATTTCTTGATTTTGTACCAATGCAAGACACATGCAAAATATTCATTGCCCAACAAACCACATGATTTTCAGTTTTGGTGAATTTCCCTTTCGATTAACTGTTCATTTTTTATTTCATGTGTCCAACCTGATGCGTTTTTTGTTTAATTTTTTTTTCTTGAACAAGTATCTTAAAAAAGTTTTTAAAACCTATTATATTCTCAACTTCACAATGTTGACATAACCTCACTCAAAGTTTTCTTGAATCCTGAAACTACTTTTATGTATAAGGCAAATACACATCTTATAGCACGTATCAGAACATTTTGTAATAAGGCATAAATTCCTGGTCCATATGCCTTCAGAAACTAAACCAATGATTCTTCATTAATGAATTTTCAAAATTGTACATTTTCTTCATACATACATGTCAAAAAAATTCTTGTCTTTTTCATTTCAATTTTCAAAGCTTGCACTATTGTAAAACTAGTTTACATTATAATTTGTCATGATAACAAATCACACACAAACATAGGCGCCAATATTATTCTAAGTTTTTGTTTTACAGAAACCAAAAGTAGAGTTTAAACTATTGAGTGTAAAATTTAGCTCAAATGTGTAAATGAATAGCTATCATAAGCGAGTAAGGTAAAACTAAGTGGGGTATACACACAATGGTTTTCTGATCAGTTTTCACTTTACTCTGCCTTTACTGGACAAAGGAGTGATAGTAATTGCTAATGTGATGTTACCTGCCTATGCATCTACCTAGGTTTTGGTCTATTGGACCTTTTCAGGGGGGATTGCACGACACGTAACACAACTTCCATGAGGGTGCGAGTTTTTAATTGATTGTAACATTGTATTTTGTTGGTGATTAAAAATCAAGTGTTGTAGGCTCTTGATTAGCAAACCTTTGTTCTAAACAAAAAATTGATGGGAACCTTCACAAATATTTTCATTAATATATAAAAAATAAATCTGTTTCATTGAAGTTTTTATGAGATATTAGTACAACCTAAAAAAAAAATGCAGTGGTGTTTATAAAATTTTAAAGGTAAAGAAATGTCCCAAACAAAGTTTAGTCTAAAACAACAAAAACAAAACAAATAATGACTCGCTTGTACACCCTCAGGCTACGGCCATACTTGCAGCCTGGTCGCCACAGCGACAATGTGTCAACCAGGTTGACAGAATGTCAATCAAGTAAGGTTAGTTATATGGGAGACCCAAAGTCACTCCTGTTTGCGACCATGTAGCTGTCACATAGTATGGCCACCTGCATATAAAACAAGGCTCTGCATCCTTGTGACCAGGTCACAGCGTTTTTGCAATGAGGACTAGATCACAAGTATGGCCATCGCCTTAAAGAGAAACAAGATTGTGTTTGTCCCTCTATTGATACACCTTTCAATATCTTACCTTTTTCAGTGAGTAAAATTATATACCTCAGGATTGAGAAGAGTTTTACCTTTAAGGATGCTACATGGGAGAGCACCGAGAAGCATTGCCGATGTTTAGAAATCCTGGGTTATTTGTTGAGTTATTTGATACTTTTTAATATCGTTTTGACCAAAATGTAGGTGAATGTTCTGACCACTTCAAGTGTTTGAAAAAAAAAAAATGTAATAACTTACGTAAAACCCAATAAAACCTACATTATCGAAAAATCATTATGTTATAACCCTTTCAAAACAAGACCTTATTTTATATGGGAAAGCTGGCTCTAGGTTTCCAACCTTTTGCTTTAATCTCATATGCATACATTTTCAATTAAAGCATAAGTAAATTTTTTTTCATACAAAACTAAACTCAAAATTTAATCTTTTTAATTGGTCAGAAACCTGTTAATAATTTTATCCTACGTTGTGTTGAAAACACTATTAAAAAATATTGAACAAATTCTTAAATAAAGTGAAATTTCTAAACGTCCGCAACACGTCTCAGAACTCTACCCCGTATGAGACTTAAGAGTAATATTTGTTAATGCTAATAATAATAATATAATAGCTATTTACATTAAATTTGAGAAGTATGCACAAAAAAATCAAACTATTATCAGCCACACGCTTGAGATCTTGCTATTTTTTGATTGCACAATAGGATAAAAGAGGGTGCAAAAAAAACCTCAAGCTGGAATTATGATAATTTTCTGATAGTGACATTTCTCCCCATTCTACTCCCTTATATTCTTCTATTGTATAAAACTGTACATTTGTATTTACACCTATCAATTATTAATTACCTGCACACGGTTTTAATGAAAACCTGACAGCCTCTGTTAGCCAAACCTCCCATTAAAATGTCAATACCTCAACATTCCAAATCTTGAAATCTTCATTTAATCAACATCCGGGTTTAAATCCGTATCGATTACAAAGTGGAGTTTTAAAGTTAAGTCTAGTTAAGAAATTCAATATTTAAAAATAAAATATTCAAACAAGTCTTTAACAATCATGTAAGACAATAAAGAATAAGTAATGAAATCACTCAAGTTGACAGAATCTACCAAATAAAAACTTTTATACATAAGAATAAATATTATTTTAATAGTAAGTTCTAACATTAATATAGGCTATGAGTGACCAACTATCGGATAGTAAGGGTTTGAAACTTTAGTCAAAAGTAGAGGTGGGTCAAATTTTTTTATATTTTTTCTTGACTCTAGGGTAAAGTCTTGATTTTACCTAAAAATCCTGAATAAGAAACGTAGAAAACATAATTAAGATTAAAAAATATAATTTTTTTTTCTTAAATCTCTTTTATTTATTTTTATTCATGAGTCTCGAGTATCTCAAAGGATTCAAAGGACCCAGCTCTAATAAAGTCTACCATGCTATTATATATGATAGTTAAATAATAATTTTTTAATTGTAAAAACATTAAAAAAACAAACTAATAAAATTGAAATATATGCATCGAAAATATATTTGTGAACTTTATATGTATTCTATAAAAATAAACAAAAGAAAAAATAAGTAAATATTAACCTGTCATCTTATTCAAGCTAATAAAATATAGTGTACTTATAATCTGTTCAAACTTCTAGTGGCTTGTGTATTTGAGTGAGCGTTATATCTTGTTAAAATAATCAAGAAAATACTGTGTAATTTAAAATAAAGGAAATTATTGGATTATTTTTTTACAAGTTACTGCAATGACCAAGTGAGATGATGCAAACAATGACGATACTACCAAACATTAAAACAAAAGTTGCCTTTACTATAATATGTTTAATATTAAATAATACCCAGGCACTTGAGCACTTTTTCATTATTATTTTTTTTGTCTCAAAATTTCTAAATGATAAAAACTGCCAAAATGAGTTACCTCTGAAACACCAACAAATATAATGGTGTTGCTGACAAATACGCTGCAATGAACAAATTAACATAATATTCACAAACATAACATATTCTCAAACTATAAATACTAATTAAGTATAAGCTTAACTTATAAGTTCTTACAATATGTATGTTACTTATGTAACCGACTGTAAACATTATATGAAATCATGGGTCACAGACAATTCGAAACAAGCCGTTCAAAATGGCACCAAGAAATTGTATATTTGTTATTATAGGGTGCAGCACTAGTCTTGTATGGATATCACTTTGACAGACAAAGGCTGTTCATTAATGATTGAAATAAAGAAAGTTGAACTTGAGTCGCTTAGCAATCGTGAAAACGGACCAACTTTCGGCACATCTGGAGTAGAACTCAAATCTAGTTTAGTCCAAGTTATCTTGAAAGATGAGTCTAACAAATCCTGGCGAGTCTTCCAGTGGTGTGGCACAAAACGGGCACTGAGCCTCGAAACCATTTGTCCCATGGGGGATTGGGGTCATTGACCAGTACCTGCAAGAGAGAGTGGGATATACTTGTTTGATTGTACTTACAAAAAGCCTTACAAATAAAACAATTTATGTCATCCCAACCTCAAAAGTTGAGAAATAAGGCGATATTAAAATAATACTGAAAATAAAAATTAATACAAGCTTTGGTTAGATTGTACCACAAATATACATTTTATACACACTACACCCTGAATTAAAAAAACACTAATTACAAAGAACATAATAATAATTATCACCAAAAAATACAATATGAAATATTTAATCTTAGCTTAAAACACAATCACTAAGGATACCTACTTTTTGCGAATTGTGCTTTCACGAAACATGTGAGAGATAACATTTGAAAGCACCAAAACTGGTATCACGTTCAAAGTAATAATTCTTATGTACTTTTGATTTCACAATAATAAAATTAAATAACTTTTTCAGTAGGCACCTATTTAGCTTAAAACATTTTTTATTCAACTCCAATGCTAGATTGCAGCAGCGGAAATATATATCTACAACCATGACCAATGATGTTTGAATACCGTAACTTATCGACTGATAGATATATATAGAGTGGCTGAATTAAAAAGTTTGATTATCATTTTAATCACATCAACTTACAGTAGACTTGAATAAATTTAACTATCAATCTGCACTTTCTATCATCTACACACTTTATTTAACAGTTGATGAAAATAAAAACAAATTTCTCTTCAAAAGAAACAATCAAATGTTGTTATTTATATTTCTGGTTGTTTGCAATACAGTCAAACCTGGATAAGTGAGAAAACTATAAGTTTAATAGCCAGGCCCCGTCATTTTCATCTCCGAAAACCTCTATGAATGAGAGTGTGTTCAAAGAAATGCAACACAACTGTGCGTGTTTTGACAGGACACACAAACACATGCATGTTTTTTTTTTTTTTCATATGGAAATACATTAATGAAAAAGTAATATTCCCGAAAATTCAAACTAATGTGCAACTGGAGTGGAAAGTGTAAAAGTTTTAGAAGGCATGAAGAGAGAATTGTTTGTTCCTATCTAGGCCTAACCTAACTATCCTTTCAGGTTTGCATCCTTCACTATCACTTACTTTACATCACTGTACAGTGTTTCTACACTGTCTTGTTATACATTTCCAAGCCATCATCAACTATTCATTTTATTAACTTTGTTTTATAATTGTTAGTGTAATTTTAATGTCTTAGAGACATGAGTGTTGAAACAATTTTAATTACTTGTGTTTTTATTAGATTTCTATTTGAGTGTTGTTCTTACTTTTAGATTGTGTTTTATAAGTGTTATTTCTAATTTAAAACCAATATTTCCCTTTTTTAGCTTTTTTTTTTCAAAAGTATTTACTATTTATAAAAATTAGTGCCATTCATATTTAATGTGCATGTGTTTTAGTATACTTTCTAACATTTTAAAATTATGAATGAATAGGCCTATACTCTAACTTGACTCTAACACTTTTAGTAATACTCGACTTGAGTTCGACTCGAATGAAAAAATCCAAGCTCACAAACCCCTAGTAATTAATGTAGGCTATGTATACATCTCGAAAGAGTAATATGACAGAGCAAAAAAAAGTCATTTTTTATGATATTAGTCAAATCCATCGACCAATCAAATTAAATATTGTCTACTAACTTGACTGATTTCTCTGATGCCATGTGCCCACATGGGTTGAAAGCATACGTTGGGGGGCCAGCATCTACGTAGAATGCAGGTTCAATGCCCATGCACAGCGTAACAACTGGGCCAACCTGAAAAAAAATATCAATAATGTCTTATTCTTATGAAAATGATAAGACAATATCAGAAATATATTGGTAATAAAACAACGTTAAAAACAAATATAATGTAGTTGCCTCAATTTATAACAATAAACTTCATGATGTGAACCTGCAAGCAAGCTATACCAACCAAGTGGACACCGCCATTAGTGATCAATCATTTCAAAATTTTCGGTTAAAGGGTGTTGTAGCATGTCACTTAATTTAAATGACATCTACAAACTGTAATCTGCACCAAATGCTAAAATAATATAAAGGAATCCTATGAAGAGAATTAAAACAGATGTATTCTGCAATAATATAATTTGGGTTCTACTCATATTACATGGATGTTCCCGGATTTTACTACCATGCTTTCACCAACTGTTCTGCAAATATGGCAGAGTAGAAGGGGTGACAGTTTCAACAGACGTCTAACCCCTTGAATTCAACATTGAAGAAAGGCCTGAATATCGCTGGTCCGATGCCAAGAGCTACGAACAATACTCCCCTAGCGGACTTCCTTGGCACCTTCTTTCTCCACTGCTCCAACCCCCTCACGTCCCCCTTGCCTATCCTTTTTTCCTTATTTACATCCCCAATTTGCTAGTCAGAAAAAGAGTATATAATGGGTGATCCCTAGGTTCTCGATATTGTAGTTCATTGCAGGATATCCTTAAAGGAGGAACCTCTGCTCCAGCATCTCGAGAGATACTGCTGACCGCGATGGTTGGGACGTGGGAGTCACCGCCTTGACGCCGAGGGAATCTTGTTTATTGATCCAAGTACTTTGCAAATTTTCAAGTCCTTCGGACTTAGTTTAATTTGTCGGAATGACAATTATGTTTCCAAATCCTTATGACTTCACTATATGCCATTGTGTTCAAATTTTGTATGGCTCCAAGCAGGTTGTCTAATGCCTTTATTTGAGGACCTAGCTAGGTCAGTATCTCACAGCATTCTTGTTGCCACCCTATTTTCTGTGTTACTATTTTGGGTGCGCAAAGTGCAGAACACGGTTAAGTTGGTATGGTGGCCCGCACAGCTACTATTTTCTTTCACCCCTTGGTTGGCGCTTCTTCTGGCTATATACTTAATGTTGGTTTGCACTAGATTGGACGAATACCCCAGGAAGTGGGTAATAGCATAAAAGTACTATTGAGTGCTCTGGCAGTACCCACTGGTAATAGACCGGCCATAGTACAATTTTGTGTGGACACCTGTTTGTTAGTCATCATAAACTAGTGTAACTGACCTACGGTCATCTTACCGTTTATTATTTTGGATGTCTTTACTTTGTCAAGTCAAGCTAGGTGGCTTGGCAGACATGTAACTTGGTAACTCTAGAATAGAATTAGCCGTTGTTGCTTTATATGTTGCTAACTCTCCATGTTATCTTTTTAAATCTTTCAGGTGGAAGGAAGTCTGGTGCTAGCTCAGCTGTCTTGAAATCCAATACCCACTATCAACTTAACTTACATTTGACTGTTGCCGTGTTGCCTTGGACATGTTCTTTTCCCGTGCTACGGGGAGTTCCTATTTTTTTGGAGTTGTTAGCATTAACTGTTGTAACCCCATATCACCTTTTTATGTTATTTATATAATAAATCTATTTTTGTTAGCTATTCAATTATTTTACACTTATGAAATATGTTCCTCTACCTACCACTGTAGCCCCAAAGCTGTAGTGTCATGTGGTCAACCAACTCTCCGCCCATTAATATCAGTTTTCTAGACCGGATCGGCTACTTATTTATTCACAAAGCTCCTCATTTGTCCTTAAGAGGCTAAATTTTACCTTGTTCCAAACCCACTACTTTATAGAAAAATTCTGGAAGCACTGGAAATCAAACCCAGGGCCTCTATATCTATGGCAGGAACTCTAACCACTAAACCACATAAGCATGTTTTTTTAAATATTACTTACTTACTCAATGGCATTAGGAACTTGAAGGTTCATTGCCACACTTACTTGGATTTACCAGTCAATGCCCTGATCAAGGTTCTAGAATCTACAAGACTTGATCATCTTAACAATGTCTTGTGATGAGTACAAGTTATGTAACTCATTATTATGTAACCTCTTCCACTGCCCAATAGCTTCATCCCTTTTCTTCCCAAGCACCTTGTTTTCGAACACCCTAATTTTTTTTTCTCATCCTGTAAGGTATGTAACCACATTTCACATCCATAGAAAACCAGTAAAATTATTGTTTTGTATATTCTTAAGTTTTACACTCCTCTAGAGCATGTGAGATGTAATAACTTACTAACCGAGTAATAGTATGTATTTCCCAAATGTACGTTTTTCCTAATTTTCAATCTAATATTGATATTGCTATTTAAAATTGTTCCTAAATATTTAAACTCATTAACCATATCTAGTTTTATGGTGATAAAAGTAATCTATAAATTATCTCCTCCGACCTCTATTTTTGGTGTGATCATATTCTTAGTTTTTCAGTGTTCACTTTTAATTCTGAAAAGTATTCAAGATTTAAGGATAGAAAGAAAAATCAGAATTTGAAACTCAATTATTATGCTGCTAATTAGTAGTTTATCCAAAGATAATTTTGAGACAAACTTAACAATCAAACCTCAGACAATAATTTATCCTTAGACTGAGGTTGGATTCAATCATAACAAAATAACTTTTAAAATGTTGTTAATATTTCTATTTGTTTATAGAAATTTAATGTATACAAAATAAAAATTGAGGGACTGGGGAAAAGTTGGAAATGTTAGCCCTTTGTGATTAACCATTTTTAAATTTAAATATTTGCATTTGTAGGTAAAATGGAAATTCAGATGATTGGTGGGGGGGAGTTCGTTATATAAATTACAATTTAAATTGAGATAGGATGAATCACCATTTTATAAACCTGGATCTTGAAAACATGGTTTAATTAAACACTTTAATTCTTAAGTTGATATAAAAAATAGAAATAGTAGGGGAGACCCGGGCAAGTTGCAATAGGGACATATTGCCACAGTAGGTTTATTTTGTTAGCAGCTAAGTCCCTCGACAACGTGTCATTCACCTTAACTTGTTGGTCTTGAATATTGCCGGCCTCTGGCGAGTCACAGAAGCGCTAAGCACTCTCGTTTGTCCGTAATTATAATTTCAGTGTTTCGAGCAGTATGGAGTAATTTTTTCAAGTTGCGCGTTTTGTTTTATAGTTTTCAGACAAGTTGTTTGCTATAGTTTCTAATGTTGCTAAAATAAAATTATTTAATTTCTTATATGATTTGTGTTTTTATTGGTATGTTTATTATAATTTTACAATATTTTATTTATGTTTGTTTGGATGAAAGTCAAGTAGGGGGTGTTGCAACAACTCCTACAACTCGCCCCAGCGTAATATAACAATGGTTAGAGTTTATATCGTCATATTAAAATTAATGTTGTTACATATGCCTATCGTTTATTTGTATTAATTAGAAGTGGTTTAATAGATTTGCTATTTTAAGCTCAAATATCAAAAAAAGGATTATTTTATTGATTAGAAGTTAAATATTCATAAATGTGTTAAAAAGAAATGTTTACCTCAAAATAAATGAAACTTTCTTGGTAGTTTTATTTGATTGCTTAAGAGATTATGGCCCACCATTAACTCCTTTTTACAGATCAAGCAGAGCATGCATACATACAAAAGATAAACTAACAAAGGAGCAGTGGCCAAAGATGTTATACATAGAGCTGCCATGCTTATAAATGAAAGTGAGGGCCAAAAATAATTTTCTATTATGAAAATAGCTGAAGAATATAAAGTTCACTATTCAACATTGTCTCATTACATATTAAAATTGAAAAATTTAAAAAGTAAAATCACTGAGGATCAGCAAACGTTGCCATCTTGTGGCTGTATCAAAACAGGCCAAGATTTTACTACTGAGTAAAAGATCATTATGAAAGAATATGTGAAAAGGTGTAGTGAAATAATATTTGGACTTGTCACCTCTTGACATAGGTCATCTTGACTATCAATGTGCTATTAATTCTGAGAAAAAAGTTCCACCCTCCTAGACAAATAATGAAAATGCTGGAGCTGAATGGTTTTCTGCATTTTTGAAACGAAATTCAGAACTTTTTATACACCAGCCTGAAGCCACTAATTTGGCATGGGGAATAAGCTCCAACAGAGTGAACGTTTCACAGTTTTTTTGACAGAGTTTTTGATGTATTCTCTCACAATTCTTTTGTTGTTTCTAAAATACAATAGTATTGAGACCCAATAAGATTGTTGCTCAAAAAGTCGGAAAACATTTAAGTGCAATAACTTCTGCTGAGTGACGATAAATTATCACCATTGCAGGAGTTGTCAGTGCTCAGGGAAACACAATTCCACCAATGTTTATTTTTCTAAGAAAAAAATTTCATGGCCCTTTCATCTGTGATGGTTCACCTAGCTGTATGGCTCTGGGTGGATGAATGAGGAACCCTTCTTCAGTTCCCTAGCCTTGTTATTTATCTTACCCAACCGTCAAACGAGAATCCAGTTTTGCTCATCCTAGACAACCACTCTACGCACCTTAGCTGCACAGCCCTAGATTTTTTTTCTTTCAAGAATGTGGTGTCAACCATATGTCTTTCCCACCACACTGTTCACATAGTCTACAGCCATTAGATATGACGTGTTTTGAGCCTTTTAAATGTTTATGCAGCACCAGTATCAACTTTTGGCTAAAGAGGAATCCTGATAAAACTTTTGCCATTCACAATCTTCCTGGTGTCATTAGGAAACTCTTCCTTAATGCTCTTAACCCCCTCAAATAATGTATCTGGGTTTTCAAGTCCCTTGGATCCAAATTTATTCAGTGATAATGATTTCTCTTCTGCAATCTTAACTGATCGACCATGCCCTGTTTAAATAATAATAATATTTAGCACCGCGTCTTACTACCCGTTCGGGTTATACGCTCCCTGTTTAAAGTTTAACAGAAATTTCAGATAATATAAAAGTGCTTCCCTTGAAGAATCCTTTCATGACAGAAGTTGTTTCCAAAATGAATGACGTAGGAACTCAACTAAAAGACTCCTCTGCTTTGTCTAATATCCCTACTTCAACCAAGCCCGTCACTGGACCAAGTAGAATTAACAATACATTTTCTCAAGAATCAATCAGACCATACCCTTAAGATTCTCCTAGGAAGAGCTCAAATCGCGGAAGAAAAAAAAATATCAGCTCTCCTTACTGACACACTTGAGAAGGGAGTCGGAAGAGGAAAAGCCCTAAAGAATGAAATATAAATCAAAAATAAATAAAAGACTAGGCAAGTAGTGTCAACCCAAACAAAAAAAGATTTATCTTGTAATAAGTGCCTAACTTTTACAGACACATCTTCATATTAAAACTATGGCGAGCTTTGATAGCTTGGAGAATAGGTAGAATAAGGTTACAATGCAAGTGGGGAACGATGGGTTCAGTGTACTATATGCAAATTTTGGGCCCATTGGCAATGTGCTAAAGAGAATCCTTTTTATATAATATGTCCAAAATGTTATTCTGGCATTCATTTGGAGGACTCTGAGTTATAACTAAACATTATAATAGAAAACGCTTCCATCTATAATTGTCTTGCTTTTATAAATCATATATATGATTATCACATTCTGTTGCAACCCACCCAATACAGTGTTGCAGTGTTGTCATTTTAAATTTTGTTTCATGAAGCTTATATTTTTATTTTGTGACACATACTTCCAAAAAATATAAATGTTTATCTAATAAAAATGAGTGTGTAATAAATGTTTATGTGAATTCTTTTGCAACCCTCTGCATTATAAGCAGTGAATTAATAGTCAAGGATCAGGTTTGTGTTTATTTTGTAATATATAGGGTCTAAAACAATGATAGCTGTCTAGTATAAGAGGTCAAAAACAAATTCCAATAAAAAATTCAATTATCCTTTTTCAAATTTCAAATTTGACATTTTCTTGTATCTTTAAAGATTCAAGGATCTAAAATTCCCAAGTAAATTTCTTTTAGCTCCTTATGTGGAGCATGGGGCCACAACAAAGCTTCACAATCCAAGTCTATTATCTGCCACAATTTGAGCTCGCCTCATGACTTTCTTGCTTAGTTAAGATTTAAAATGCTTTATTTATAACATGAAATAACACCCTAAGCAAAGTGAGGATAAAAAGTGTTACCTCGAAGCACATGGGGCACCTCCTTGACCCAGATTCCTTGCCCCAGTCATGGTGTCCCTGGACGTGGCCACAGTTCAGATACACATACGGCTGCTGCTTGCCATTCATGGTGATCTTACGTGGGATGACGAGCGTATTGAGCCCCACAGGGCATTGTGGTCGCCCCGCGTTTAATTCGTCCACTAGCTGTTCCAAGTGGTGCTTCGTCTAGGGAGGACAACAAACGTGACAACATGAGGTCCCTTGCCACTACTGAGGAAATTAAATTCCGAGAGGAATTACACTCAATCCCTGTTTCAGTATCCAGAACAAAATGAAATACTTTCAAGCCAAAATGCTACCCTTGAGCACATTTTAAACAATAAAACAGTGTATATCTAATTTGTGATATTAATTAGTAAAGCTACAAAGAGTAGAGGATTAAATCAACAAAGCAGGGCTACTTGTAGGGTTCAAACCACACTTCCTTTCCTACAAGAGTATTATTAATTACTCAATGCCTTGCCTAGTAATGTTATTATGCAAATTATATGTTCTATTCTTTACACCATAGCTGATATATATATCAAAGCATAATATTTATAATTTTTTCTATAAATGTACTTTAAAGATCTGAAAAAAGTTACACATTAATTTGTATACATATTTTGGGTCTGCTATCCATAATTAAACTAAATATCAACCATCTATTTTATGTTCTCACTAGAAAATTATGCTAAAACATTTATGATAAATAAACTAATTACCATGTGTTTGATTTCAGACATTGCTATTTGAAACGACCTTGGATTAAAACAAAAAAGTATATTTAGGTGAACAAACTACATCTTAGGAAATAAATGTTTTTAAAGTAGCTTATATATTAGTTTTGCATAATTCATAAGACCTTTTGTAAATACCATAAATAGCCACTACTATAAATAAATCTGACTAAACCCTTAAAGAGTTAATTTCACATCTCTCCACTCAAGGGTGATAGGAAATTTCATCTAAACACCTTAAAACGCCTGTATGTAGTTTATATTTGGTTCAGTTCAATATAACCTGGCTTAATAAATCAAGGCCGTGTTTGCCATTTAAAATTGTGAAGAGCTAACATTAAACAGTGATACATTTTGATTAATTTTTTATAGTCTAGAACGTAAAATAAAACAAAATTACCTACTAAACAAAATTATTTTAAAATGTACTCAATAGTAAACTATAAAACTGGCTTCAAGTTATGATGTTATTTGCCACCCTACCTTATTTTTTCTATTTTTGTGAACAATTTCCTATTTTATTTCCCGTGAAATCTTCGAAGTTCATCAGCTGATTCCCAGCCTGACTAATGACAATGTTTACATATATTAAATTAAGTAAAAGGACGGAAGGAACAACGTAAAACATTGTTTTAAATAATTTAAATAAGGAATTTTGATTTAAGGAAGAACACTTACCTTTTATTAAGCATATTAATTATCCTTTTAAGAAGTGTGATTGACTGTGTTTATTTTTGAAGGTCGGCCATGTTTTTTTTAATGCATGGGCAGTGCTATCAAACGAGTGAGTAGTGAACCTCGTGTTTTGGAAGGGAAGAAGGAAGGAAGAAAAAACGAGCGCGATTTTTAATTTTGACAGAAGGAAATAGACATTTAATTCTTTATTAAAAACATTATTCTTATTCAATTGGCTATATTTAAATACTTAGATTAAACCTACATTTCATTTTATTTTATCACTAGTCTATAGCCAACAATTCATTTTCGTTTTTATTTATATATAGTTTGTTTTCTCTTTGGACTTGGAATAGAACATTTTTAAATTTGAAAAGATTGGAAGGTTTTTAAATAGTAGAGAGGAGTTCTT